>JAJOOH010008183.1:0-106682 GCA_029582605.1 Solanum gracilifrons
GTTTGTAGTTGTAAATGCAAAACCACCCATGTGTTTTTGGCTTGCCCGAGAGGGAGGTCGCGAAACTAAGACCACTAGACTGATGGTCTAAGGAGTAGTTCGACATGTATTTTAATGGTGATTTGACCAAGTGATTGTGGTTTAATTTAATGGGTTTGTAGTTGTAAATGCAAAACCACCCATGTGTTTTTGGCTTGCCCGAGAGGGAGGTCGCGAAACTAAGACCACTAGACTGATGGTCTAAGGAGTAGTTCGACATGTATTTTAATGGTGATTTGACCAAGTGATTGTGGTTTAATTTAATGGGTTTGTAGTTGTAAATGCAAAACCACCCATGTGTTTTTGGCTTGCCCGAGAGGGAGGTCGCGAAACTAAGACCACTAGACTGATGGTCTAAGGAGTAGTTCGACATGTATTTTAATGGTGATTTGACCAAGTGATTGTGGTTTAATTTAATGGGTTTGTAGTTGTAAATGCAAAACCACCCATGTGTTTTTGGCTTGCCCGAGAGGGAGGTCGCGAAACTAAGACCACTAGACTGATGGTCTAAGGAGTAGGTCGACATGAAGTTCAGCCCAAGAGGCTGAGCCCAAGTCCCATATCCTAACACTCAGCTCGAGAGAGTGAGTGGGGTAAGGCGTAGGCTAGCCTTCATGCGGCAAATGAGTGTCCGAGAGGAACATATTTGAATCGGGGTAAGTTGCCCGAGAGGGAACTTATTTCCATCTAAAGCTTAGCCTAGTCACTATTATCTTGCAAATTTCCTATTGAAAGCATGTACCCAACGATTTATCTCAACTTGTATTGCGGTCACACCCCAAGAACTTTTCCCCATACTTTATTTTATTGTTATTTTCGCTATTTTTACTACTTGTGACAAAACCCCCAAATCGATATTTGATACTTTTGTGTCACCCCCCTTTTGATTTATTATGTTTTTAAACGTTATTATCTTTAGCTACGACTAATTAAAGCTAGACTTTATTTTTCTATCAATTCTCAAAATCACTCCCTTGGGACACGACCCCAACTTTAGTTGGGTTACTATATTATCGACGATCGTAGACACTCGTACCGTAGGTTAGTGTCATTGGTCACGATAAGCATCAGGCAGCCAAACAACGGGTTCTCTTGGGGACCATCGATGGTTCTCGAGTGTCAGCAATTTCAAGAGTGTAGGCTTAGGGCGTGAAAAACATGGTATCAAAGCACAAAGTTCTAATGTCCTAAGAAGTTTGTGAAACTGCGTATGTATACTTCTTGTTATCGGTGTAAAGCAAGTCACATCAATAATTAAGATGCTGTGACATTTAGGAAACATTTCACTTTCTTCTTACTCTATTTCGTGCTATAGAGTTAAAATTTACACAAGTTTCTCTCTAATTCTTGTTTGCACGTATCTTTTCAGATCATGCCTCCACGAAGAATTTTTCGAGGACTTCCTTCTAGGAGACATGTTAGTCCACAAGACCAAGGGGTACCCAATTCTCCAGAAGTGCAACCCCCTGAGGGAGAGTTAACCAATGCCAAGTTCCAGGATGTTATCCGGATGTTGAGTCAAGTTGTGGCAAATCAAGCTATTCAAAAAAGAGTGTTTCATCAAAATGTGTCTGATACATCCAAAATCCATGAGTTTTTGAGAATGAATCCCTCGGAGTTCATACGGTCAAACGTCACTGAGGATTCGAAGAACTTTAAGGAGGAACTGCAGAAGGTGTTTGAAGTTATACATTTTGTCGATGCTGAGCGTGTGGAGTTAGCTTCACACTAGCTCAAGGGTTTTGTTAGGATTTGGTATGATCAATGGAAGAAGTGCAGGGTTGAAGGGGCACCAATTTTGAGTTGGGCTGTTTTTGGAAGAGCCTTCTTAGGGTGCTTCTTTCCCCATGAGCTGAGGGAAGCAAAGGTAAGAGAATTTCTGAATCTTAAACAGGAGTCCATGAGTGTGTATGACTATGACCTCAAGTTCACTCAACTATCCCATTATGCTCCGTAGATTGTGGCTGATATGAGAAGTAGGATGAGTCTGTTTTCGTCTGAGCTATCTCGCTTGTCAAGTAAGGAAGGGTAGTAAGGGTTAATTGAACCCGTACATGTTAAATGTTATATAAACCACCTAAGAGCATGTCATGATCTCTATTTTAAGTGTGGTCAGACAGGTCACTTCATGAGAGAGTGCCCTAAGGACATGCAAGGTAATGGGGTCAACATAGCCCAATCTTCTTCAGCGGCTCTGGTAGATAGAGATGCTCCGAGAAGAACTACTTCAGGGACATGTAGAGGAGCAAACTGTCTGTATGCTATAACCAGTAACCAAGAGCAAGAGGATTCACCGGATGTTGTCATGGGTATGATCATAGTCTTTACTTTTGATGTATATGCATTACTTGATCCATGTGTGAGTCTATCTTTTGTGACTCCTTTTGTAGCTATGAGGTTCTATATTCTTCCCGAACGATTTCTTGAGTTCTTCAGTGTTTCCAAACATGTTGGTGAGTCTATTCTAGCAGAAATAATATTTCATGATTGTACAATCTCTGTAATTCACAAGTACACCATGGCTGACTTAGTCGAGCTTGACATGGTGAACTTTGATGTTATTCTAGGTATAGACTGGATTCATTCTTGTTAAGTTAATTGTAGAACTCGAGTAGTCAAGTTTTAGTTTGCTAATGAGCCTGTCTTAGAGTGGAAAAGTAGTTCAACAGTGCCTTAGGGTTGTTTCATTTCGTACCTTAAGGCTAGAAATTTATTCTCTATGGAGTGAATATATCACTTAGTCCAAGTTAATGACTCTAGTGTTGAGACACGACATATTCAGTCAGTTCCGGTTGTGAGTAAGTTTCCAGAGGTATTCTAGATAATATTACCAGAGTCCCTCCTGAGAGAGAAATAGACATCAGCATAGACATTCTTCTTGATACTCGACCTATCTCTATTTCGCTATAAAGAATGGGGTCCAGTTGAGTTAAAAGAGAAGTTGAAAGACCTTACAGGGGTTTCATTAGACATATTGTCTCACCTTGGGGGTGCTCCTGACTTTTTTGTGAGAAATAAAGATGGTTCTCTTAGAGTGTCTATCAACTACCACCAATAGAATAAGATCACTATAAAAAAGAAGTATCTCCTTCCAAGGATTGATTATCTTTTCGATCAACTTCAGGGTGACACTTGATTTTCTAAGATAAACCTCCAATCTGGCTATCATCAGTTAAAAATAAGAGAAAATGACATCCTAAAGATATCATTCAAGACCCGTTATGGTTATTATAAGTTTCTTGTTATGTCATTCGGTTTGAATAATGCTCATGAAATGTTCATGCATCTTATGAACCAAGTGTTTAAGTCATATGTTGACATATTGGATATCGTATTTATTGATGACATACTGATTTATTCGAGGAGTGAAGAGGATCATGCTAGTCATCTTTGAATAGTCCTCCAAACTCTCAAGGATAGAGAGTTGTATGCTAAAGTTTCTAAGTGTGAGTTTTGGCTTGAGTCTGTGGTGTTCTTAGGACACATTGTATCTGGTGAAGGAATTCAAGTTGACAATAAGAAGATTCAAGCAGTGCAGAAGTAGCCCAGACCCACATTTCCAACTTATATAATGAGTTTCTTGGGATTGATTGGTTACTATAGTAGGTTTATTGAGGGGTTCTCACCTATTTCATCCTTGTTGATGAAGTTGACTCAGAAAAAAGTTAAGTCTCAATGGCTTGAAGCTTGTGAGAAAGCTTTTAGTAATTGAAAACCTAATTAACTACTGCCCTAGTATTGACCCTACCGGAGGGTACAAAAGACTTTGATATTTACTGCGATGCACCCACAGTTGGAGTTAGTTATGTATCAATGCAGAATGGTAAAGTTATAACCTATGCCTCCAGAAAACTCAAGGTTCATGAGGAGAATTACCCAACTCATGATCTCGAGTTGGTAGCAATATTATTTGCCTTGAAAATTTGGTGTCACTATTTCTATGGTGTTCATGTAGATGTGTTCACCAATCACAATAGTCTTCACTATGTTTTTAGTCATAAAGAACTTAATCTCAGACAGAGGAAGTGGTTAGAGTTCCTCAAGGATTACGACATGAGTAACCTCTATCATTTAGATAAGGCTAATGTTGTTGTTAATGCTTTGATTAGGTTATGCGTGGGAAGGCAAGAAAGAACTGGCTAAGGAAGTTCATAGACTTTTCTATTTAGGAGTCCATCTATTGGATTCCAGAGAAGGTAGAGCTATGGCAATGAATGGGGCTGAATCATCACTAGTGTTTAAAGTGAAGGAGAAGAAAACCCAAGACCCTCTTTTGCTTGAACTAAAGGCAAATGTTCATAAGAAAAAGGTGATGCTTTTGAACAAGGGGGAGATGGTGTACTGAGATATCAAGGTAGATTTTGTGTGCCAAAGGTGGATGAGCTCCAAGAGAGAATCATGGGAGAGGGTCACGATTCCAGATATTCGATCCATCTTGAATCCACAAAGATGTACCATGACTTGAGAGAAGTATATTGGTGGAGTGGTATGAAGAGGTGCATTGCAAAGTTCGTTGCTAAGTGACCAAATTACCAACAAGTCAAGGAAGAGCACCAAAGACCTGGTGGTGTGGATTTAAACATAGCCCTTCCATAATGGAAATGGGAGATGATTAATATGGATTTTATTAGAGTCTTGCCACGATCTCTCAGGTAACATGATTCGATTTGGGTGATTGTAGATCGGATGACTAAATCAACCCATTTACTATCGGAAATGACTATAAATTCAGCATAAGATTATGCCACGTTGTACGGTCAAGAGATAGTCTGACTTCATGGAGTTAATATGACTATCATCTAAGATAGGGGTGCAGAATTCACCGCTCAATTTTGGAAGTCCTTCCATAAGGGTTTTGGTTCGAAGGTGAACCTTAGTACTGCTTTTCATCCTTAGACTGATGGTCAAGTAGAGCACATAATCCAGACTTTAGGAGATATATTGAGGGCATGTATCATACACTTCAAAGGTAATTGGGATGGCTACTGGTGTAACACCTCAAAAATTAGTAGGTTAAACTAGAGCCTAAACGTGAGGGTTGATGCCAAGAGTTAAGGGCAAGGGCCAAAAGAATGGGGTGAAGGCCATGCCAAGGGGTGAAAGCAGCTAAAACAAGCCTAGCCACTGCCCACCATGACCACTAGGGTCTTCATGAACCGTGGTGGCCACAACGAGTCGTGGTTCTACCCGTGGTAGGTGAGGCAGTAGGCTCATGAAATTTCCCAAGGAAGGCTCCCCTTCACGAGACACTTCATGGCTCGTGATAAAGACCACAGAATGTGGGAAGGCTAGTGGGGTTGCCTTAACCTAATAAGAGACTTGTCAAGTTGGGGAGACTTCAAGTAAAGGGACCATGGGCACCACCACGAGCCGTAGTGCCCTTGACGAGTTGTGAACATGGGTGTGGTCCCTGGGAATGGGATACCTAGTAAGGGGTCTTTTGGTAAATTCCTAATTAGGTAGTTATTAAATGGGATCAATTTATATTTTTTTAATAAACTTATATAATCCTTTTTAAGTCATTAACCACCCCATTAACCCCATTAGTTCCCAAAACCCAAAATCAACCCAAAAGAGTTCAACTTCTCCAAAATTTCTCTCTCTAGAACTCCAAAGAAGAAGAAGAAGAAGTAAAAGCTAGGGCTTGAAGAATCAAGATTTTTATTCTCAAATTCATGGGAATACTCCATTAAGGTATGCTAGCTCTTCATCTATGGGTAGCTTTCACCCATAGAGACCTTCCAAAACCCCCAAATTCAAAACTAGAAAACCCAAAAGTTAGGGTTTGACTTCAATCTCATGGATTCTTTTCAAATTTGTTTTTAATAATTGAATTATGATTTTTTATGGATATTTGATGATTTTGTATGATTTAAAGTGAATTATTCAAGAATTAATAAATTTACCCTATTTTCTCAAAATAGATCTTAAAGTGTGGGTATTGTTTGATACTAGTAGAATGTATATAATTTATGAATGTTATGAATTGACTACTTGATTCATGTTGTTATTCATGCTTAACGTAGTAAATCTAGGTGTGTTGATTTAATGTCATCCATGGTCCTTGAAGGGAAAATTAAGAGAATTATGTGTGATCATGATGTTATATACATGCTCTATGAGTACCTGAATGTAACGAGATTATAACTATGATGTAATGGTGTTGTTGTTAAAAGGATATTCTCACACACACACTTATGAATGAAGTATAAATGAAGTTCTATGATTATTATAATGATGATGTGTTGATTGAAAGGATATTCTCAATTATACACTTATGAATGATGCTGACATATTGTGAAAGGTTTTCTCACAATATGGGATTCATAGGGTGAAAGGCTATTCTCACCTATCGAGTCTATGAGCTATCTTAAGAATGATATTGGGACGAGACAGATGCCCTCACGTGAGTTGAGGCGGGGTATCTAGTAGCAATATCTTTATCCCATAATGATGAACTCATGTAATGAAATGTTATGTACTCCATGGGGGGATAATGCTAACCACCAAGTGGATATTGATAAGGGATGGAAGCTATCCCGTGAGTTGAGGTGGGTTTTCTAGTAGCAATCTCTTAACATGGATTCCCTCACGTGAGTTGAGGTGGGGTATCTAGTAGCAATATCCTTATTCCATAACTATGTGCCCTCATAGGTTTCTAGCTAGTGGATCCACCTAAGCTAAGTTAATGGTTCTACCTTAGGCAAATAGGAAAACCCTTTTCGGTTTGGGAGACATCGAATTCCATGATTTTCTCACATGGTCTATTTCGGTTAAGGCTTACCCCCACAATGAATGAAAATGAACTATGGCTTTTCAAGAATGCACTACTTATTGTGGGTTGGGGTATGTGACTTCATCCATGCATTGCACAAGTAGGCTTTGAGAGTAGTTATGGTGTGTTCGTTTATGTTATAATGAATTATGAATATGCTCATGAGGATGCTACTATGTATGTGATATGAAGGATAATTGTAATGAAGTATGCTTAGTGTGAATTGTTGCTATGAATTATTTTCCTTTTCTATGAGTATGAACTAAGTATGACTTCAAAGAATGGTAAGTATGATTATGGTGACCTAAAAGTGGCACTTAGTATAGATGAGATTATGGGATCTTTGTCTGTACATTGCACACGCATAACTTAGGATTACTTATGAGATGGTTCTATTATTCTATAATGATCTTTATGTTGAATATGCATGTGACTTGTGCTTTTACACTAAAACAGCATGATGATTCTCAAACTTGGAAAATGCATGATTTTTAACTAAAATGTCCTTTTTTGCATGTTTTCAATGATTTTTATGCATGGCTATCACACTTAGTGCATTTTTGTACTAACCCATATTTTCTACATTTTTCACAATGTGTAGGTTCCGGTTCTTAAGGTGATCTTCTTTTGGATTCAAGCTTGGATCAACTATTCTCCTAGCTTGTGGTGAGTCTTCAAGATTCGAGGACGTATGAGTCATTAGTAGTTTCTTTCTAGTTACTTTATGGTCAGATTATGTTGAAGCGATGTGACCCTATTTTTGATTCAAAGATTGTATTAGATGGCTAATTGAGACAAGTTAGACTTTCGCTTGTTTTTATAAAAGACATCGATTGTATGGTTAAATGTTTTATATTCTGCATCATTTATTTTATCCTATGTTATGAAATGCTAAGGGATTGTATGAGCTCCCTTCGGGATCAAGTACGCCATGTTACATCTAGGTGTACCCCTAGGTCGTGACAAACTTTGTATCAGAGCAGAAGGATTAGAAGGATTTTAGGATGATGTATCATAAGCCACTTCTAGTAGAGTCTTGTTCATGAGTATGAAGCGCGCCACATTTATCAATGAAAGGCTATAAGATGTTAGGAAATTTCACTTTCTTCATTACTTTTAAGTCGTGCCTTAGAGTTTAACTCTATAAAAGCCCCTCTCCTAATCCTTCTCTTGTGTCTTCAGGAAATGAATACACGAAGGGTGAAAATTTGAATGAGGAAGATCTTCAAGGTAATCAAGCTTCTCTAGTTAACCAAACTCTAGGTAATCCTCCGACTATGACGGATGTGGAAATTAGGTCAGGTTTTCTAAAATTGGCTCAAGCCATGACGGCCCAAACCAATAGAGATGTTAGGCCTCGTGTGAACACTAATATGAATTTTACGACTTTTGGATTGAGGAATTTATCTAGAATGAACCATCCCATGTTTCTTGGTTCCAAAGTGGGAGAAGATCCTCAAGTGTTTTTGGAAGTGGTTTATAAGATAATAGATGCCATGTGGGTGACTTCGGTAGAAAAAGTGGAGCTAGCCGCTTACCAATTGAAGGATGTTTCTCAAGTTTGGTATACTCAATGGAAAATATAGGCCGGTAGAATGTGTCCCATAGATTGGGAGGTGTTTAATAAAGCAATTTTTGATAGGCGCTTTCCCCGAGAGTTGAGGGAAGCTAAGGTGGAGGAATTCATTAACCTTAGGCAAGGTAGTATTAGTGTTAACAAGTATGCTTTGGAATTTACCCAACTATCCAAGTATGCTACATCTATGGTGGCGGATCTGAGGGATGAGATGAGTAGGTTTTTGATGGGTGTGTCCGACTTAGTTGGAGAATAATGTCGTACGGTAACGCTCCATGATAACATGAATATATCTACACTTTATGGTGTATGCTCAACAAATGGAGGAGTCAAAACTCAAGAGAAAGGATACGGAGGTGAAGAGAGCTAGGTCCGATGAATAAGGCCAATAAAGGTTCAAAATGAGGTCCTCCAACCAATATTCCCCAATCGTTAACAAGGATAGGGTGTCTAACCCCAAATTTCAAGGAGAAAATAGAGGCGGTTCTTCGTACGAAAGATCTAATTGTGCCAAATGTGGAAAGGAACATAGGGGTACATGCCTAGCGAGCATGGATGATTTCTTTGGATGTGGAAAGAAAGGTCATAAGGTGAGAGATTTCCCGACACTCATGACCAAAGGGAGAGAGGCCAAGAAAGATTCTCTTAGTGGCCATGTTCCCAATGCTCCAAGTTATGGTCGCTTCTATGCACTCCGGTCTAGAGAGGACAATGGAGTGTCTCTAGATGAAGGCGCGGGTATGTTGATAATTCCTTGTAGGTGTAAGTGTTTTATTAAGATCCCTATGCTATTTGCTAGATTTTGATGTTAATCTTAGTACGGGTTTACTTCCAAGAGGGAGATGGTATGCTGAGATAGAAAAATTGTTGAGAGTTCGGATATCCTCATCTATTTATTCTATTCCTATTCTTGCTTGAGACAAAGAGTTCCTTGTGACTTGTTTCATGATTTGGATTCATGTGTGATTTATGTGTTTCGATGATCTACTTATGTTATGCATGTTCTTGATGAAATTCATGTTTAAAAAAAAATGAGTTTTCATGATATATGTGTTTGTCATGTTGTTGTGCATTTAGTATGAGTTGCCTATATGCTTCATGAGAGGAATTGTTGAACATGCTTTAATATGCTTTTGAGAGTAATTGCATAATTGGTTTCATGATATTGTGTTGAGCATGCTTTGATTTGTAGAAGTTAGTTCCTCCAATGAATTTATGAAATGATGAAGTTTTCATGTATAATGTTTGTTAGATGTAGTTCGTACTTCTTATTTTTTGCATTGAGTATGTTGGCTTGGAGTTGTTGTTTTCCTCTTTCGTTTTGTGCATTGTTATGATGTTTCATGCATGATGGACTGCTAGTCTTCAGTTTTTACTTCTGTAAGGTGTTTAAAGTGTTATTCGAGGACGAATGTTCCCAAGGGAGAGATATTGTAACACCTCCGAAATTAGTAGGTTAAACTGGAGCCTAATGTGAGGGTTAACGTCAAGAGTTAAGGGCAAGGGCCCAAGGAATGGGGTGAAGGCCATGGAAAAGAAGCGAAGGCTGCCAAAACATGCCTAGCCACTGCCCACCATGAACACAAGGGTCTTTAAGACCCGTGGTGGCCACCACGAGTCGTGGTGCCACCCATGGTAGGTGAGGCAGTAGGCTCATGAAACTGCCCAAGGCAGGCTCCCCTTCATGAGCCACTTCACGGCTCTTGGTTAAGACCACGGACCGTGGGAAGGCTCGTGGGGTTGCCTTCACCACATGGGAGATTTGTCAAGTTCAAGGGACCACCACAAGCCATGGTGCCCTTGATGGGTCGTGAACATGGGTGTGGTCCCTAGGAAGGGGCTGCCTAGTTAAGGGTCTTTCGGTAAATTCCTAATTAGGTAGTTATTAAGTGGGGTCGATTTATATTGTTTTAATACACTTATATATGCCCTTTTAAATCATTAACCACCCCATTTACCCCATTAATTCCGAAAATCCAAAATCAAACCCAAAAGAGTTCATCTTCGCCAAATTTTCTCTCTCTAGAACTCCAAAGAAGAAGAAGAAGTGGAAGCTAGGGCTTGAAGAATCAAGATTTTTATTCTTGAATTCATGGTAAAACTCCATTGGTATGGTAGCTCTTCATCTATGGTAGCTTTCACCAACAGAGACCTTCCAAAACCCCCAATTTCAAAACTAGAAAACCCAAAAGTTAGGGTTTGACTTCAATTTCATGGATTCCTTTAAAATTCGTTTTTAATGATTTAATTATGATTGTTTATGTATATATTGATTATTTTATATGATTTAAAGTGAATTACTCAAAAATCCATGAATTTACCCTATTTTCCCAAAAATGGATCTTAAAGTGTGGGTATTGATAGATACTAGTAGAATGCATAGAATTTATGAATGTTATGAATTGACTACTTGAATCATGTTGTTATTTATGCCTAACATAGTAATTCTAGGTGTGTTGATTGAATGTGATCCATGGTCCTTGAAAGGGAAATTAAGAGAATTATGTGTGATCATGATATTTATGTACAAGCTCTGTGAGTACTTGAAAGTAACGAGATTATGACTATGATGTAATGGTGGTGTTATTGAAAGACTATTCTCTCTCTGACACACACACACTTATCAATGAAGTATGAATGAAGTTCTATGATTATGATAATGATCATGTGTTGATTGAAAGGCTATTCTCAATTATACACTTATGAACGATGATGACATATTTTGAATGGTATTCTCACAATATGGGCATTCTTAGGGTGAAAGGCTATTCTAACCTATCAAATCTATGAGCTATCTTATGAATGATGTTGGGATGAGATGGATGCCTTCACTTGAGTTGAGGCGGGGTATCTAGTAGAAATCTCTTTATCCAATAATGATGAACTCGTGTAATGAAATGTTAAGTACTCTGTGGGGAAATAATGCTAAGCACCGAGTTGATATTGATATGGGATAGAATCTCTCCAGTGAGTTGAGGTGTGGTGTCTAGTACCAATCTCTTGAGATGGATGCCCTCACGTGAGTTGAGGTGGGGTATCTAGTAGCAATCTCCTTATCCCATAACTATGTGCCCTCATACGTTTCTAGGTAGTGGATCCACCTAAGTTAAGTTAATGGTTCTACCTTAGGCAAGTAGGACAACCCTTTTCGGTGTGGGAGACACCGAATTTCATGATTTTCTCACATGGTCTATGTCGGTTAAAGTTACCCCCACAATAAAGGATAATCAACTATGGCTTCTCAAGAATGCACTACTTAGTGTGGTTGGGGGTCTGGGTAGGGGACTTCATCCATGCATTGCACAAGTAAACTTTAAGAGTAGTTATGGTGTTTTCCTTTTTGTTATAATGAATTATGAATATGCTCATGAGGATGTTACTAAGTATGTGTTATGAAGGCTAGTTGTAATGAAGTTTGCTTAGTGTGAATTGTTGCTATGAGTTATTTTCCTTGTCTATGAGTATGAACTAAGGATGACTTTAAAGAATTGTAAGTATGATATATGGTTGCCTAAAAGTGGTACTTAGTATAGATGGGATTATGGGATCTTTGTCTATATTTTGAACAAGTATAACTTAGGGTTACTTATAAGATGGTTCTATTATGCTATGATGATCTTTATGTTTAATATGTATGCGACTTATGCTTTTACACTAAAAGTGCATGATGATTTTCAAACTTGGCAAATGCATGCTTTTCAACTAAAATGTCCTTGTTAGCATGTTTTCGAGGATTTTTATGAACGGCTATCATACGTGGTGCATTTATGTACTAACCCATATTTTTTGCTTTTTTGACAAAGTGTAGGTTCCGTTTCTTAAGGTGATCTTCTTTTGGATTCAAGCTTGTTTCGACTATTAAACTAGCTTGTGGTGAGTCCTCAAGATTTGAGGGCGTATGAGTCATTAGTAGTTTCTTTCTAGTCACTTTAAATTCGGATAATGTTGAAGGGCTGTGACCTTATTTTTGATTCAAAGATTGTATTAGATGGCTAATTGAGACAAGTTAGACTTCCGCTTGTTTTCATAAAAGACTTTGATTGTATGGTTAAAAGTTTTAAATTCCACATCATTTCTTTTATCCTATGTTATGATATACTAAGGGCTTGTATGAGACCCCTTCGGAGTCAAGTACGCCGTGTTACATCTAGAGTGTACCTCTGGGTCGTGACAACTGGCATCTCATAGAGTTCGCTTATAATACAAAATATCACTCAATATCCAAATGGCTTGTAACATCCCGCCTTAGAAAGAGCTAAAATTAGAAATAATTAATTTTGGAAGAGACAAATCTAAAAAAATTCAAGTTATGCTTGAGTTGTGAGTTTTGGGTCAACTTCCAACAACCATAAATTTCAGTACATGATGAGTTAGGTGGCTCATAAGATATTAAATGGAAGGGTAACACCCCTTAGTCTAGCAGACATCTAGGGCTAAGTTTGTGGGCTACAAGTCAAGATTAGAGGGGTTGGGCCAAGGCAAAGGGCCAAGGGCCAAGTTGCCAAGGGCCAAGGGCCAAAGTTGCCCCAAGCTTGCCATGGCACTGCCCATGACCACGAGAGCCTTCACGGCTTGTGGTTCCACCCATGGTGGTGAGGAAATGAGCCCCTCAAGTCTGCCCAAGTTGGCCTCATCCAAACGAGCCACTTCACGGCTCATGAACGCCTAGATGACTCGTGGGAGTGGCCGTGGACTAGTCTTGAAGTGTGGGGGGTTTAGGGTGGTGTTTCCTAGCTACTGGTAAAGGTACCACAGACATCATGATGGGACATGGAGCCCTTGACAGTTCGTGAAGGTGGACGTAGTGCCTGGCACTAGGCTACCAAGTGAAGGCCAAAATGGGAAATTCCCCTTTAAGTTGGAATAAGGTGAGGTCGTTTTGAATGGTCTTAGTACACCTATTTAAGATATTCTAACCCATTAATTAATTAATTAATTCATTATTTCCAAAAAACCCCAAAACAATCCCAAGATCATCCTCTCAAATATTTCTCACTCTAGAAAGTGAAGATGAAGAAGAAGAAGAAGAAGAAGAAGAAGAAGAGGGTCAAGCTAGGTCAAGTCAAGACTCCATTGTTTCAAGCTTGGTAGGATTCTTAATTAAGGTATGATGACTTATTCATCCATGGAATCCTTCCATCCATGGAGTCCCCATGTTTTTTCCCCAATTGTGAAGATAAATCCCCAATTCTAGTTAGAGTTTCTTCCAATAATGTGGGTATATTGTTGTATGTTGATCCAATTGAGTGGATAATGGTTGTTTATGACTGAATTAGTATTATATCATGTTTTAAAGATGAAATTACATGTTTACATGTCTAACCCATTTCTAGAGAGATGAAACTGAAGTAAGTGAGTTTTATGCCTTGAAAGGGGAAATTTAGGATTTAGAGATAATCTTCTGCGATTGATGATATGTATTGTAGGTTTCTTGAGATTAGTGAATATAGATAGGAATTGAATGAAGTTTAGTATACATGTTGAATCAGTATGAGTAAATGTTAGCTTTAAGCCTATATGAAGATATATGATTAGAATTGTTTAAGAATGAAGCAAGTGGGTGGAATACCTTGAGACTTTGGTCTATGAGATGCTTATGAAAAGTATTGCTTGAGGGTAAAGCTTGTAGTTATGAATATTGTCTTCTAGGTCTTTGAGAGTAAGGCTAATATGTTGAATTATGAATGATAAGGCTTTGAGAGTGAAGCTTATATGATAATGGTAGACTATTAGATAGAATTATTGCGGAAGAACTTTACCCACCTAATCTACCTCATCAATGTTTGAATACATGAAGTGATAGAATCACTTGAGTTATGATGATATCCATGTCTAATGGTTAGATTCTAGATGTGTTGATTTAAAGTAAGTTGTGAACCTTAAGGAGGTAAAGTATGAGATTATGCATATTTCATGAAATCTATGTAAATGCTATGAATAGACTTAGAGTTAACTATTAACTGTTAATGATTATATTATTGTTGTGGGCTGATTGAAAGGTTATTCTCATGAACTCATAATGAACTTAATATGAATGGATTTCTCATTACATGTAGATTCTAAGGTTGAAAGGCTTTTCTCACCTAAAATGAATCTAAGAGTAAAACTGATCATGGATGGTGATAGTTGCTCACACATGGTCTAAAGAGTTAAGTTAATGATGTACTTTGAATCGATAGGCCAAGGTCACCCTTTCATGAGTAACTCAAATGACATGAATCTAGAGGTGAATCCCCCAGACCCTTATATGAGAAGGATGTGACGTGAGCTCCCATATTCCTAAGTTAGTAAACATAAGCTGATTACCCATGTCATATGATGAGGAGTGTGAGGTGACTACCCTTTATGTATATGACTCCTAAGGCAAGGCAAGATATGATTACCTAATAGCCTTTATATTGATCATGTAGGTGAATACCTATGATCTTTATTGAAATGATATAGAGGCGATTACCTATATCATATTATGTTGGACATGGAGGTGAATACCTATGATACTTAGTAAATGATGTGGAGGTGAATACCTATATCATTTTATGAAGGGGAATGGAGGCGAATACCTATGATTCCCTAAATTTGTCATGGAGGCGAATACCGATGACTATACAAGTTAGGCAAAAGGTGAATACTAAGTAGCCTTTATAATAGACATACAAAGGTGAGTCCCTGTGTCTTAAGAGTAAGTAAGAGTAATGCGAACTATGAAATTGTCACAGCCTGGAGTTACTCCCTAGACGTAACATGGCGTACTCGACCTCGAAGGGGTCTCATACAATCCCCTAGCATAATCATAAAAATAAAGTCTTAGAAATGATGCGGAATTTAAAACTTTTACAATCGAAGTCTATTTATTTTTTTCACAAACGAATATAAGAGTCTAGACCTTGTGTCAGTCACCATCTAGTACAATATAGATTTCAATGAGGGTCACAACCCTTTACAATAAAGTCTCAAAAATAGAAAGTAAGATAGCAACTAGAAATGAATAATGTCTTGTCCTTGAAGAATGAGAACTCACAGATCTTGGAGAATAGTCAATCCGAGCTCTACTCAAAAGAAGAAGTACGTCTCAATGACCAGAACCTACACTTATTGAAAATGTAGAAATATGGGTTAGTAAAAGTACTAAGTATGGTAGCTATGCACAAAAATCCTTAAAACATGCTCAAAAGGGACTTTTAGTTAAAATCATGCATTTATCAAGTTTAAAAGCCATTATGAACATTTATGAAGAAACATAGGTCAAACCATATCATAAGGAACCCAAAGCTATACTTGTGCAATGCATAGGTAAGATCCCATAATCCTACCATATGCTAAGTACCACTTTTAGTCCACCACCATAATACATATCTTACCTTGAACTCATTCATAGCCAATACTCACAGAGAAGGAAATATTAATATTCATAACTTGTAGCAAGTAAATTCACTCTTAGCAACATTACATATCATACATTCATAATTCATAAGTCTTCATAACATAAGAGAACCTCACTACAACCACTCTTAAAGCCTACTTGTGCAATGCATAAATGAAGTCCCATACCCCCATTTATACTAGGTAGTACTTCTTGAGAAGTCATAGTTATAGTGCATGTTCATATTCTTATCATAATTCGTATTCTTATCATATAGGGAAATATAGCCTTAACCGACATAGACCATGTGACCTACATGGAATCCGATGTCTTACCCCCACACCGAAAAGAGGTGTCCTACTTGCCTAAGGTAGAACTTCATATAATTAGATTTTAGGTGGATCCACTAGCTAAAGACCTATGTGGGCACATAGTTATGGGATAAGGAGATAACTACTACAAACCCGGACTTTCTAACATAAAAAGGTTTCCATCTCATGAGATAACTTACTTTGGGAAGCCGGACTTTCTAACATAAAAGCTTCCATCTCATTTTCATATCCACTCAGTGCTAAGCATAATTCCCTTGAGAAGTCATATTAAGGCTTTACTTAAGTTCATGTTCATGAAAGAATGCACTAGGCACTCAAACCAGCTTAGCATCATAATATCTCATAGATTCATTAGGTGAGAATGTCCTTTCAACCTTAGAATCATCAATATGTGAGTAAACCTTTCAGATCATATTCGTAGTGTGTTCATTTGAATAGGCTTTCAATCAACATAACAACATAATCATAGTCATTGGCAATTCATGCATAGTCATGTGTAAGGGTATAGGAGAGAATGATATTTCAATCAATACCACAATTACACCATAGTCATAGGATCTTCATTATCAACATAAAGCTTGAAGTACATACATAATATTCACATACATGTACAAATTCTCATTACTTATCCATCAATAATTATGAATTACATTCAACCCAACATCTAGAATTTCTACATTAGATATAGGTAATAACACAATTCAATCAAGTCAATTAATTCATACAAGACCCACTTACATGCTCATACATTCAATTAACCCATATTAAGATCACCATTTAGCAATAGAGGGGATCCATTGGTTCTTGGGGGAATTTCAGCAATATTCAACCATAATTCATCAATTCAGTCGGAAACCAACATAATTCAACCATTGAAATCACTTTTAAAAGGAACCCATGGTGATCGAATCAAGCCCTTGAAATTGGGGAAATTGGAAGTTTGAAAATCAAGTTTTGAAGTGGCTCTTTGGGTGGAATATGAAAACTACCATACCTTGACTTGTGCCTTAAGCTTTTTAAAGCTAAGGCATGTCCACAAGGGTCTACAAGGGCAGTGGACTTGCCCACTTGCCGTGGACCCTCACTTGCACACGTGATCTGCCTAGGCGCGCCAAAGGAGGCCCCACGTGCAGAGGGGTCCTCCACACTCCTTTGACCCTCACGTGGACTAAGCTCTTACCAGAAATTGGCTAAGAAAAAGTCCACGAGGGACTTGTACGGAAAGTGAAGGCCTTTCACCGGCCTTGAAGCCTCTTGTTCACTCGACTAAGTCAAAGTCCACGAGAGACTTCTAAGGGTGGTGGAGCCTTCCACGCCCCTTGAACCCTCACGTGAACTTGCCTTCATGCCTATATGGCTAAGGCATGGTTCAAAGAGGCTTCTAAGAAAAGTGAAGGATTTCACCTTTCTTGAAGCCTCTCTTGAACAATGCCCTTCACCCACATGGGTAAGGCAAAGTTCAAGAGTGCTTTTAAGGCTAGTGAAGCATTTCACCTTCCTTGAACCCTCACTTGAACTTTTACTTAGTCAAATTTTTGGACTCTTCTCTACTCCAACTTATGCATAAAATTTTAGGACTTAAAGTTAGGCTCTAGTTTCACCTATCAATTTTCCAGGTGTTACATTATGTCCCCCTTGTAAACATTCATCCTCGTATGGCGATCTAGACACCTTACGGAATCTAAAGACTCAATACTAGCAGCCCAACAAGAATAAAATATCAAAATAATACACCACATAGGGAGGAATTTTCAACTCCATGTCAACATAATCAATGCAACAAAAGGGAGTAGGAACTACATCTATCAACCCAATATGCATGATATTCAACATTTCTCATGTTCATAGGAGGAACTACCTTCTCCAATAAAAACCTGCTCAACACAACATCATGGAGCCAATATGCCATCTCATAAAACATAGCAAAACACGTTCATCAATTCATCTCATAAAGTCAAATATGCAACATCATACTAAAATTCACAACAACATGAGGAACATATAAATCATGAAAACTCAATTTATACTAAACATGAATTCTCACAAGAACATGCAAAATCATAGGGAAATCATGTAACACATATAGCACACAGGACTCCCAAAACTAGGAACTCAAGAGGAACTACTTACCGCAAGCTTGAATAGGAGTAGAAGGAAAAAAATGACGATAGAGGGACTTCATATCATCCTCGGCCTCCCCTGTAGCACCCTCAACTAAGTGATTCCTCTATAACACCTTTACGGAAGCTACTTCCTTATTTCTCAACCTCTTAACTTCCCGGTCTAAAATCTCTACCAGAACCTCTTCATAATAAAGATTCTCATCAACTCCCAAACCTTCTAAAGGAATGATGGATACCAGATCTCCAATGCACTTCTTAAGCATGGAAACATGGAATACCGGGTGAACCAGAGCCAACTCATTCAACAAGTATAACTCATAGGCAACTTTCCTAATACGTTGCAAGATTTGTTCTCAATGCTGTTTACTTTTTGGTGGGGTGAGGGCACTTGTGTCAATATTTCCCTTTTTATTTTATTTTGTTATTTTCTTAATTTGTGATTTTAGATGATTGTAGTTATTTTGTTTCTATTATAGTGATTCATTCAATATTTATCTCTCGTTGCCTCTTTATCTCAATATCTTATTTCCCCGGAGTTTTGAAAATCATTAAATGCTTGAGTTTTCTTTATAATAATTTGAGGATTGATTGTGTTCAATAGCAATTTCTTGAATAGTAGTCATGAGGAGCATGGTGTAAACTGTTGTGCTGCACGAAATAAATCGATGTGGTTGCATTTTAACGATCTTTTTGAATCTATTTTTTTGACTAGCTGTGCTTTGATTTGAGCATATCAATGAACATCACACAAAAGTTTTTGACCTTTTTGGGTTCTGCTAAATGAGTGTATTTGAAGTGCCATGTGTGGTGAAGTTTTACCTGAAATAATATGTGTCGAATCCTAGAGTTTGCCTTATTAGTCTAACTTTCTAACCTTTGGTAAGTGTAAGGACTGATCTTGGACAAATATTCTGAGAGCGAACTCAAACTTCCATATCCATTGTCACTACTTTGTGAGGGTGTGAATCTATTTTGACACCATTTGAGCCTAAACCATTTGTTGATAACCATATTGAAACCCCTTGAGCAAAATTTACCCTACCTTCGCACTCAAAATACTTTTTGAAGCATTGGTTTGTTTGACTAGCAAACCTACACCAAAGTTGGGGTGTGGAAAGGAAGGAGGAAGAAAATCTTACTGCATGATAAGGAAATATGAAATAAGATTCAACTTTGATGTTTGTTACAAAAAGGAAGGAACCCCTCCTTTTAAATAAAAGAAGTATTGTGATGAACAATGTTGGAAAATAATTATATGAAATAGAGAGCTATTGGAAAAAAGAGGGTTCCCAATAAAATGATTGACAGGTCAAAGTTTGAGTTATCAAATAAAAAAGAATAAAAAGAACTTGGAAAGAGGTGAATAGGATTGAAACAATGCTTTGAAAAGTTGAAGTCACTAAGCCAAATTGACCATACCTTAACCCTCAACCCCATTACAAGCCTAAAAGACCCTTGAGATCTTGTATGCACTAGGTTGTGTGATGATTGGAAAAAAATAGGCAAACCTACGGGATGAAGCTTGCATGTATATTTCTTTTGAGAGTATGAGAGTTGGAATTAATTCCTTACTTCTTTATTGAGTTAATTTATGAGAGCATAGAATCATTTTAATGTGAGGGAACTTGAATGCATTTGTTGAAACATGGTCTTGCATTATAAAAGAAGTTATAGTGACCTTGAACTTGAGTTGAGATCGGCTAGTCATCAATGTTTCGTGATTTAGTGTAACATGTTGTTGAGAGTAGTCTTGAAATGGCACTTGTATGTTAGCTCTCATTGAGTTCTGTTGTAGACACCCTTGTTGAGCTGATAGTATTCTTGATATACTTGAGGACAAGTAAAAGCTTAAGGTGGGTTGTTGATGAGTGGTAGTTTAAGTAGTGTCATCAATGCCTAATTATCTCATATTATAATGATATTTTGATTATTTTCAGCTTTAAAGGCTACAGGACAATGCAAGGATGAATGATCAAAGAGTGGCCAAACATATGAAAAGAATTGTAAACATTATATTGTTGATCGCCTAGAAAGAAGGATGCATCGCCCAATGAGTATGATCTCACCCAACTTGAAAGTAGACAACACTTGAAATAGTTGAGGCAGGTCACCAAACTCCAAACGGAAAGGCGACTCGCCGAATGAGAAAGGAGAAAATGTTGACTATCGCCGAAGGCGACAGTACAAGGAGAAAAATTTAGGGATTGAAAGGCAAACAAAGGTGGTACTCACCGATACGATGAATGTGAAAGGTAGACGCGAAGAAGCTCGCCACCTAAGGTTCAAACACTTGAAGTCTAGAGCAAGAGAAACTTAATTCGAAGAGCAGTGGGAGGTACGCCCACTATGATCGGCGAGCTTGACTAATGTCGCCCAATGGGTCATGCATTAAATTTTTGGCCAAATTTTAGGAAAATTATAATAGCTCAAGGAGAGAGAAAGTAGAGAGTTTGAAAATTCTGAATCCTAAGAAATAGTTAGAGAGAGAAACATTTTACCTTGTGAAGAACACTTTTTAAATTTTTGGGATTTTTCAACTTTGCTCTTGAAATTGATAAATTGAAGTTGAGTTCAAAGTGGGTTTTCTTGTAATTGCTAAATTTCATGTTACCTATGGATACTTTCATGAAATATATAATTTCTTACTCTTTGTGATGGGTGGCTAAAACCGCAAGATCTAGGGGTACAATTATGGGGTTTGGTGTTGATTTAATGTAGTGGGTATTGTATTATGTTCTATTTTGTTGTTGCTCATTTATTGATTTGGGCTAATTAGCATGGGGTTAACGTATGGGTTATGGTTGCAAACATAATTCATACTTCTGATCTTTGATTGATCCATGAAAGAAGATTAATGGCATTGAAGATGACCCGACCTATCTGTGAATGTTCATCACCATAGAGCAACACAATTACCCATATGTGACATCGATTTTCAAACCCCGTACCCATAGATTACTTGTTACTTATTTGAATTTGTGAAATATCGATTCAATTGTGACTTTTGATAACCAATTTTTTTTTATTAAATGTGGTGGAATCATACACCGACTTGTTTTATTGCTGCAAATGAATGAATTACATTCTAGATTTCTTGATAGAATTCCTTCAACTGTATCATTCTTTGTGGAATTCGATCCCGACTCCTTATTGGGTATTTCTATTGATGATGACCGCTTACTCTTTTAATTAGTTTTACTGATTAGTTTGAACGTTTTCATGTCATAAGGAACCTTTAGCACTAATTTGGGTTTAAAGATTCTCCACCGATTAAGTTTTTGCATAAGATTAGGCAACGGTCAATATAAATCGAGTATATCTCTTAGAATATGAAACTTTATGTGTACCTTTACCCCATCAAATTAAAGGTTTTTGAGTTTTCTTTTTAAAGCCACCAACTGTTCAGAAATCTGAGTCTAAAGCAAAAAGTTATGATTATTTTACTAAAGATGCTCTAGTTTGAATAATTCAGTCTAAGGCACTAAGAGTCAAACTACAACTCATACTTTAATAATACGGCCCATATTGTGACCCATGGAAAACTTTCTAGTGTCCCAAAAATTTACCCAAGAAACCACACGTCACACCATGACTCCTGGTATCAATGTACAATATGTGTATTATTGTATATCATCCATTTATCATTGTATATAAGTTGTATATCTGTTTCTAGATTTTATAAAAACACTATTTTGAGTTTCTTTTCTCAGTTTTCACTTATTGGTAGCTAGACCCCCAACATCCCCCAAATATTATGTATTTTCCATGATTCTACGACATAAATCCTAGAATTTCTACTAGATTCCAACATCAATCATCCTCATATTTTTAGCGAAATCAAGAACTCAATTCTAGGGTTCAAGACTTTATTTTTCAGTAAGTCCATCAAAATTCATCCTTCCGAATCAAGGTAATCTTACTCATATGATTCACTATTGACTCCATCATATGATTGTGTATCCTAAACAAAAATTCTATGCTCAATACCTAGGGTTTTCAAGATAACTCCTCTCAAGGTTCAAGAATAGACTTTTGTGATTCTTTTCCAATGTTAGGGTTTCAACTGGAGCTATTCAAGGTATGTAAGGCTATCATAGTTAGGTAATTATTTTTTCCTCACGCATTACATCCATGATTTTAGTTACTAAGATCAAACCTAGGGTTTTTACCCCAAAGTCCTATTATTGATTCTTGGTTTTACTATCAAAATTATGGTACTTAATATCATGAATGATATTTTATTTATATTTTCTTTGTTTATTACACCACATGGACCCCCTTTTTAGCAGAATTTATTAGAAAATTTTACCATAGTATTTCATATGCATTGTTTTTCATGAATGAAGTAAGTGCAAGACTTTCAAGAAGTATTTCAAGAAAGTAGTTTAATTTTAAACTCCAAGTGCATTGTTTCAAAATGAGTTCAAGAAACTATACTTTGCCTCAATTACATATTTTCATAAATAAAGCATAGTAATATTTTATGACAAGTTCAGTGCAGTTCTAAATAATTATTTTGAGCAAAATATCATACTTGATTCAGATAGAAACACAATTTTTTTTATGTATGAGCATATGAGTATACATAAATTATTTTTGGAGGATTTAATAGCACTGTGAGGATGCGGGGTCTAAAAAATCCAAATCTTTTATCTTCATGGCATTGAGGGAATTTCCGACATACCACTAGACGTTCAACTTCTTCAATCATAAAGGTCAGTAGTGAGTCCATACTAGACAAACAAGGTTTATACCTGAGAAGGTATAGGGAAGTCATTCCCTACTTAGACTGTAAGTTAGACATCATGAGCTCTATGGTGCACGTTGATAGTAAAAGAAAACTCCCCAATTACACATTATTTATGTATATTTTTATAATTTGAAAAAAATATGATTACGTATATAGTCATAAATAGGATGATTTCTCATATCTTACAATATTAGGCATATCTTAAGCTCAATCACTAAAATAATTTTTATATCATTAGATGATGAAAGTGTTTTGAAACAACTTACATTCTGTTTTATATTTTTGTTTTTTAAATCTCATATATTCAAATATCATATTTCACTTAAATCATTTTTAGCACATGTTCAATCTTTTTAGTTGAATTTTTTTTGTGTATTTTTCTTTTCAGGGATACTTAGAGGCTATTTGAATTGGTTTAAACGTTGGTCAAATCTACTTTCAAGTCAATTTTAGACTTCTCAAAATTGTTTGGCAATAATAATAAATGACTTAAAATAAGTTAGGAAGCGTTTGACAAGGTTAAAAATAACTTAAAATAAGTTAGAAACAAAAAGCAGGTCTCCCTTACTTTTTATTTTTTGACTTAAAAGTTATTTAAGTTTGAGTTTTTATTTTGGACTTAAGAGCTACTTTATTTAGGTCAAAATCCAAATGTGCTCTTACTCTTTTTGTAAAAATTGTGGCTCAGAGTCATTTTATTAAGATTTGAACTTAAAATGACCAGAGTAAAAAACAAAACAAAAACTCAAACCTCATACCAAATATAGAAACAACCACTCCTTGGTAGGGTTTACTAATTGAATATCTCTTTTCTTTCTTTTTCAATGTTGTTGTTGAGATATATTGAGAAGCACCATCGTCATCTTCTTCTTTGGGTGATTAACTTGCCCATAGGTTCTTTCCATCCTACTATGCTTGTAACACCTCAGAATCAAGAAGAGTAGGGAAGGGGCCAAGCAGGAAGTCACCAGCCCAAAATTGAGCCATAGGACCCTCTATGGAGCCCTTGACAGGCCATGAAGGGTATGACAACTCGTTATGGTGTTCGTGTAGAGTTTCCAGAACCTGTCCAAGAAGGTTCTCCTCCCACGAACCCTTAGACAGACCGTGGTGTGCATCACAGACCGTGAAGGTGATCATCAGGAGGGTTAGGGCAAGAGTGGTCCTCCCCCAAGGGCCACTACTTCCATAACGGCTCATGGAGCCCTTGATAGGCCATGAAGGCCATCATAGTAGTGGTCACGTAAGTTTTAAGTCTGAGTCTTTTGGGTGTTTTCCAGATTATTTTATCCTAATACTATGTCGTTTTACCCTTATCGAGAAGTCTTATATAAGTGTTTTAACTCCCAAATTTCCGCAATTGAAATCATTCTCTCAAATTCCCAAAATAAGAACAAATCTTCTTCTCAAAAATATTTATCTCTCTAGAAAGCTTGAAGAAGAAGGAGTCAACCTAGGGTTTCAAGTCAAGTCTCCAGTTCCTCCATTGACGAAAAGCTTTTGACATTGAGGTATGATAGTTTTCATCCCTGGAGCCCTTTCCTCTATGGAGTTACCAAATTCTCTAATTTACAAAGTTAGAAATCCCCAATTGAGTTAGGGTATTTCTTCCATGTCATATGTTGTTTTCAATGTTGATTTATTTGATTGTTTTATGCTCTATTATGCATGAATTGAGAAGATTACTTGTTTTTTAGATGAATTCCCATGAACCCATGCTTCATCCATGTTTTCTAGATATTGATGATTTAAATGGGTTTTGAACTATGAGAAGTGAATTATGGAAATATGCATGTTCTTATGAAATTGATGAATTATGATGTAAGTTGCTTTGAGTGTAAAGCATAGATGATGTTGTTGTTGTTATTGTTGTAAAAGAATTTCTCACATAACTACTATATGAATGAATGTGAAAGGTTTTTCTCACATAAAGGATTCTAAGGTTGAAAGGTCTTCCCACCTAAAATGAAAAAAAATTAAGGAGCTTTTCTAATAAAACCTAGCTTGGAATGGTTGCTCAAATGTACCTTTCCCCGGATGGTATATGATTTATCTTTGATTGGAAATATGACATCCCTTTCCATGGATAATGAAGAAAAGTATGTACTAATGACTATTCCATGGGATTTACGCCTAGAACCAAGAGGATATTGAGATGGAAACTCTCCCTAGTTGAGGTCGGATTTCTAGTAGCAATCTCCATATCCCTTACCTATGTTCCCCCATAGGATAATTTTCTAAGATAGATATTACCTAGTGGGTCCATAAGCTAGGGGTACATATTCTTACCTTGGCAAGTAGGACACCCATTTTCGGTGTGGGGCAGACACTGGTTTCCATGTTGATAGCTCACATGGCCTTACATGTCGGTTAAAGATAAATATCCCACAATTATGAACTAAGGTTACTTCAAGAAGTATCTCATGAAGGTTATAAAGATATTATCTTGCATTCACCATGTTTACCTTATGATTTATGCTTTATCACTCTTTTAAATTCATGCTTTAGCTTGGTAATTGCATTTTATGAAAATGGCTCTTTTAAGCATGTTTTCTAACGTTTTATGCATAGGTATCATACTTGGTACATACTTGTACTAACACATACTCTTGCCTAAATTCTTATGAAAATGTAGGGTTCGACGCTCCAGATTTGCCTTTGCATCGTTAGGTACCCCATAGTTGAAAAATTGATGATTGGTGAGTCCTCATCTTCCGAGGACCAAGCTTTATTACTTTATTCCTTTACTTTCAGTTTTGGACTTTATGTACAGGCTTCGTCTCGATCACGTCTAATATACTAGATGGCTTTGATATGATGTTTGGACTTCCACTTCATTTTATAAAGTCTTATATGTTTAAATTGTCTTTTGAATCTTATATTTTTATTATTGTGTATTATGAATGCTTAGTTGCTTGTATGGTTCCACTAGGGGTCTTGTACACCATGTTATGTCTAGGGGCAACCTTGGGTCGTGACAAACTTGGTTATCAAAGTACAAGTCTTAGAAAGGTCCAATAAAATCACATAAGCCACGTCGTGTAGAGTCTTGTTCATGAGTGTGAAGCGCCACTTATGAATGAGAGGCTATAGGATGTTTAGGAAAGTCCACTGTTTTCATTACTCTGAAAGTCCTGTGATAGAGTTCAACTCTATAAGGTCTCTCTTTTAATCCTTATATGAGGCTCTACATGATATGGATACTTAAAGAGCATATGCTAGAAGGAATGTGGAACTAGAAGCTCCTCCTCAAGCTCCTCAAGTTTCGTTCGATCCTTTGGCTAAGCAAGTGGCTAATGCGGAGTTTAGGGTTTTGATTTTCAAGTGTTGGATCAAGAAATGACAGTCCAAGCCAGTAGGGAGGTTGCGGTCCCTGTGAACTCGAATATGGGTACGACGGCATCTAGAGTAAGGGAATTCACTAGGATGAATCCAACTGATGAAGACCCTCAAGAGTTCATTTATGAGGTTTATAAGGTGTTGATGATCATGTGGGTGATGCCATTAGAAAAGGAAGAGTTGGACTCTTATCAACTTAAGGGTGTTTCTTAAATATGGTTTAACCAATGAAAAGAGGGTAGAACAGAAGATGTGGGTCCTCTAGATTGGGAGCAATTTAAAGTTTCTTTTCCCTTGAGATGAAAGAGGCAAAGGTGCTAGAGTTCATCAACCCTCGTCAAGGAAATATGCTCGGAACTTGACTCTTGCTTTTGTTATAAAGTCCATACTTACCTTCACATCATGTACGAGTTTGTCATTGTCTTACCTTCTTTCCTACAACCTACTTATGCCCAGAGAAGAATGCTTGTTGTTAGAAAGTTTGTTTCATGTGTGTCAGAAATGGTGGTTAAGGAATGTCATACCTCCATGATTATCAATGATATGGACATTTCTCATCTCATGGTTCATGTTCAACAAATTGAAAAAGAGAAACTTAAAGAACGGTCTAGGTAGGAAAAGAAGGCTAACACCGGTGATGGTAACTTCTCAGACTCAAGGTCTGGGGGACATGGTTGTTCTAAGTTCTGACAAAGGTTTTCAAGTCAAGGCTCATACGATGTTCTGCCTAAGTTCATCAAAGATAGGGCGTATAACCCTAATCCTGAAGGAGGGAATGGTAGTGGATCTTCATTGCCTACTTGTGCTAGATGTAGAAGGAAGCATGAGGGAAAGTGCTTAGAGGGAACATATGGTTGCTTCGGTTGTGGAAAAAGTGGTCATAAAATGAGAGATTGCCCAATGCTTACGGATAAAGTTAGAGAAGGTAAACAAGCTCTGCCTAGTCATTCGGGTTTAAGCGTCGCAAAGCAAAACCAACTCTATGCACTTCAGACTTTTAGTGAATAAGAGGGTTCTTCCGATGTGGTAATCGGTATGTTGAAAGTCTTCCAACTTGATGTTTATGCTTTACTTGATCCCGGTGCTACCTTGTCTTTTATGATGCCATATGTGGCTATGAGGTTTGATGTTCTTCCGGATGTGTTGTTAGATACTTTTTCAATCTCTACTCATGTTGGTGATTCTATTATGGCTAAGATGGTCTATAGAAATAGTCTTGTCTCCTTGTCCCATAGAATTACTCATTTTAACCTTGTAGAGCTTGATATTCTAGACTTTGATATTATCCTTGGTATAGAATGGTTGCATGCATGTGATGCTTCTATTGATTGTAGAACCCGTGTAGTAAAGTTTCAGTTTCCGAATGAACTCATCCTAGAGTGGAAAGGGGGAAATTTTATGTCTAAAGGTCAACTTGTTGCTTGTCTTAAAGCTAGTAAGATGAATTCTAAAGGTTGCATTTACCATCTAGGGTGAGGGATATAGATTCCGAGACCCCAACTTCTTGAGCCGGTCCCCGTTGTATATGAGTTTTTGGAAGTATTCTCAAATGGTTTACCCGGTATTCCTCTTGAGAGGGAAATATACTTTGGAATTGACCTTCTCCCGGATACGCAACCTATTTGTATTCCTCCTTATCATATGGCTTCTGTAGAACATAAGAAACTAAAGGAGCAATTAAAAGATTTATTGGATAAGGTTTCATCCGATCGAGTATCTCTCCATAGGGTCCTCCAGTTTTGTTTGTTAGAAAGAAAAATGGTTCACTTTGTATGTGTATTGAGTACCAGCAACTTAATAAGGTTACCACTAAGAACAAATTGCCCCTACCAAGGATAGATGATTTGCATGACCAACCTCAAGGGGTAAGTTACTTCTCTAAGATTAACCTTTAATCAGGTTATCACCAATTTAGGGTGAAGGAAGATAACATTACAAAGACGGCTTTCCGAACTCGGTATTGTCATTATGAGTTTTTGGTAATGTCATTTGGTTTGACTAATCCTCCGGTGAAATTTATAGATTTGATGAAAAGGGTGTTTAGACAATACCTTGATGTGTTTGTGATTGTGTTCATTGATGACATATTGATCTATTCCATAAGTGAGGGTGAACATACCGATCATTTGAGGATTGTGTTGAAACTTCTCAACGACCAAAAACTTTTTGCAGAGTTTAGTAAATATGAATTTTGGTTGAACTCGGTGGCTTTTCTTGGTCATATTGTTTTTGGTCAGGGTATTGAGGTAGATCCTAAGAAGACGGATGTGGTTAAGAGTTGGACTAGACCTTTATCCCCAATGAATATTAGAAGTTTCTTGGGTTTAGCCGGCTACTATAGAATGTTTGTGAAAGGATTTTCATTGATTGCATCTCCATAGTCCGCATTGAATCAAAAAAAGGTTAAGTTCATATGGTCCAAAGAATGTGAAAAGTATTTTCAAGAATTGAAAGATAGATTTAGTTTCGCTTCAGTGTTGACTTTACTGGAAGGGACTGATAGGTTTGTTGCTTATTGTGATGCCTCAAGAATTGGGCTAGAATGTGTACTTATGCAAAATGGGAAAGTTGTTGCCTATGCTTCAAGGAAACTTAAAATTCATGAAAAGAATTATCCTACCCATGACCTTGAACTAGCAGTGGTTGTTTTTGCCTTATAGATTTGGAGGCATTATTTGTATGTTATTAATGTGGATGTCTTTACTGATCACAAGAGTTTTCAATACGTGTTTAAACAGAAAAATCTAAATCTTCGCCAAAAAAGGTGTCTTGAGTTACTAAAAGACTGTGACATGAGTGTTCTCTAACCTCGATAAGGCAGATGTCGTGGCGGATTCTCTTAGTCGATTATTAATGGGTAGTGTTGCTCATATAGAGGATGATAAAAAAGAGTTGGTTCGAGATGTTCATAGATTGGCCCGATGGGGTGTTCGGTTAGTTGACTTTACAAAGGGTGGTGTTATGGTTCACAATAGTTGAGAAACGTCTTTTGAGACTAATGTGAAAGCCAAGTAACGTCTTGACCCAACTTTGGTTGAATTGAAGTAAGTGGTGCTTAAAAAGTCCATATAGGCTTTCTACCAAGGGGAAAATGGTGTACTTCGATATCAAGGTCATTTGTGTGTCCCGAATGTTGATGACTTGAGAGAGCAGATCTTATCAAAAGCCCATAGTTCTCGATATTTCTTTTACCTGGGAGCCACCAAGATGTACTGTGACTTGCGGGATATCTATTGGTGGAATGTGATGAAGAAAGATATAATAGGATTTGTGGTTAAATGTCCTAAATTATCAACAAGTGAAAGCTCAACATCAAAAGCCAAGAGGTTTAGCTCAAGATAATTGGGTTCCTACTTGGAAATGGAAATAATTGAATATGGACTTCATTGTTGGTTTACCACGCAACCCAGCGACAACATGATTCGATTGTGGTTATAGAGGATCGAATGATGAAATCGGCTCATTTCTTTCCAGTCAAAGTTTCTTATTTGGCGAAACGCTATGCCAAGTTGTATTTGAGGGAAATGGTGAGGTTTCATGGAGTGCCCTTGTCCATTATCTTTTATAGGGGTAACCAATTCACTTCTTAGTTTTGGAAATCTTTCCAAAAGGGTCATGGTATTCTTTTCAAGCTTAGTACGACTTTTCACGCACAAACCAATGGGCAAGCGGAGCATACAATTCGGACTGTGGAAAATATATTGAGAGCATGTGTGATTGACTTCAAGGGTAATTTGGATGATCATTTGCCTTTGATTGAGTTTGCGTACAATAATAGTTATCATTAATGTATTGGCATGGCTCCATTTGAGGACTTATATGGCAGGAGGTGTAGATCTCATATAAGTTGGTTTGAGGTGGGTGAAGTCGCCTTGATAGGTTTTGAGTTGGTAGATGAAGCTACGAAAAAAGTTCGACTTATTAGAGAAAGGTTGAAAATGGCTCAAATTCAAAAAAAAAAGTTTTATGCCGATGCGAGGAGAAGAGATCTTGAGTTTGAGGTAAATGATTGTTTCTACTTGAAAATTTCACCCATGAAGGGTGTAATGAGGTTTGGTACGAATGGGAAGCTTAGTCCCAATTATGTGAGCCCATATCAGATTTTGAGGTGTGTTGGTAAGGTTGCTTATGAACTTGATTCGCTTAATAATTTAGTAGCAGTACATCGAGTTTTCCATGTCTCCTTGTTGAAGCTATGTCTTGGAAATCCGGCATCTATAATTCCCTTAAAAGGTTTGGGAGTTAAGGAGAATATTTCATACGAGGAAGTTTTGATAGAGATTTTAGACCGGCAAGTCAAGAAGTTGAGAAATGAAGAAATTGCTTCCATAAAGGTTCTTTGGAGGAGTCAATTAATTGAGGGTGCTACTTGGGAGGCTGAGGTCGTTATGATGTTCTGTTATCCTCATCTCTTTCCTTCTATCTCCACTCTATCTTGAGGTATTTATATCCTCATCGTTTACTCTCTTGGTGTCATGTGTCTAAGATATTCCCATGATTTCCTCATTATGCATGATCCATGAAAAGCTTAAGTTTTGAAAATTAGTTTACTTGATTGATTTCTATATGTTTGTGTGCATTTGAGGAAGAGTTTTATATAGACTTCATGATATGATGTTCTGAACATGGGTTAGCTTGGATTTGATGTTTCCTCCTCGTATATATGCATTTATGTAATGTATTCATGTTGGGCTGTTAGATTCAGTTCCTACCTTCCTTATGATGTCTTGAATCTCATTCGAGGACAAGTGTTCTCAAGGGGGAGTTAATGTAACACCTCAGAATTAAGACGGCTAGGGAAGGGGCCAAGCAGGCAGTCACCAACCCAAAACTGAGCTATGGGACCCTCCACAGAGCCCTTAAAGGGTTGTGAAGGGGACCACGGCTCATTATGGTGCTCGTGAAGAGTTTCCAGAACCTGTCCAATAAGGTTCCCCTCCCACGAACAATTAGATGGCCCGCAGTAAGCATCACAGACCGTCAAGTTGGTCGTGAAGAGGGTCAGGGCATGACTGTTCCTCCCTGATCCACTGGTCAAGGGCCACAGATGCCATAACAGCCTGGGAAGCCCTTGACGAGCCATGAAGTCCACTGTAGCACTGGTCATGTCAGTTTTCAGTGAGGGTCTTTTTTAGGTCTTTTCCTGATTATTCTATCCTAATACTATCTCATTTTTCCCTTACCTAGAAGTTCATAAGTGTTTTTACTCCCAAATTTCCCCAATTGAAATCATTCTCTCAAATTCCTAAAAGAAGAACAAGCCTTCCTCTCCAAAATATTTCTCTCTCTAGAAACCTTGAAGAAGGATTGGTCAACCTAGGTATGATAGTTTTCATCCATGGAGCTCATTCCTCCATGCATTTCCCAAATTTTCCATTTACAAAGTTAGAAATCTCCAATTGAGTTAGGGTTTTTCTTCCATGTCATGGGTTCCTTTCAATGTTGATTTATTTGATCATTTTATGATCTATTATGCATGAATTGATACGATTCCATTTTTTTTAGATGAATTCCTATGAACCCGTGCTTCAACCATGTTTACTAGATATTGATGATTTAAAGTGGGTTCTGAACTATGAAAGGTGAATTATGGAAATATTCATGTTCTTATGAAATTGATGAATTATGATGTAAGTTGCTTTAACAGTAAAGCGTATATGATGTTTTTGTTGTTAATTGTTGTGAAAAGATTTCTCACATAATTAATCAATGCATGAATGTGAAAGGTTTTTCTTACATAAATGATTCTAAGGTTGAAAGGTCTTCTCACCTCAAATGAATCAAAGTGAAGAAGCTATTCTAATGAAACCTAGCTTGGATTGGTTGGCCAAATGTACCTTTCCATGTATGATTTATGACTTAGCTTCGATTGGAAATACGATGTGCCCTTTCATGGATAATGAAGAGAAGTATGTAATATTGACTATTTCATTGGATTTGCGCTTAGCACCAAGAGGATATTGAGATGAAAGCTCTCCCTAGTTGAGGTCAGATTTCTAGTAGTAATCTCCTTATCCCTTACCTATGTGCCCTATAGGATAATTGTCTAAGATATACATTAGCTAGTGGATCCAAATAAGGTAGGAGTACATGGTCTTGCCTTGGCAAGTAGGACACCCCTTTTCAGTGTGGGGCATACACTAGAGTCCGTATTGATAACTCACATGGTCTTACATGTCGTTAAAGATAAATCTCCCACAATAATGAACTAAGGTTACTTCAAGAAGTATCTCATGAAGGTTTTAAATATATTATATTGTATTGACCATGTTTGCCTTATGATTAATGCTTTATCGCTCTATTAAATTCATGTTTTAGCTTGGTCATTGCATTTTATGAAAATGACTCTTTTAAGAATGTTTTCAAAGGTTTTATGAATAGCTATCATACTTGGTACATATGCTTACTAACACATACTTTTGCCTACATTCTTCTGAAAATGTAGGGTCCAATGTTCAAAATTTGCCTTTACGTGGTTAGGTACCCCATAGTTTAAGAATTGAAGATTGATTAGTCCTCATCTTCCGAGGACCAAGCTTTTAATTTTTTATGCCTTTACATTTTTTTTCGAACTTGAGGTACAGGCTACGTCCCCATCACTTCTGATGTACTAGATGGCTTTGAGATGATGTTTAGACTTCTGCTTCATTTTATAAAGTCTTATATGTTGAAATTGTCTTTTGAATCTTATATTTCTATTATCTTGTATGATGAATGCTATGTGACTTATATGGGACCTCTCGGGGTCTTGTACGCCATATTACGCCTAGGGGCTACCTTGGGTCGTGACAATGCTTGAGTCTAGCTCACAAAGGTATTCTTTTTTACATTGTTGCCGCAACTTCTTGACATTCCTTTATCATTTCCTTTATTTTCTCTAGTGTTGTTATCCCTGGTGGGTGCAGTGGAATCTAGAAATCCTAAAGAGGAGTTGAGTTAAGTGTTTCAATGCAACAACTCCATGTAAGTATATAAATCTCTTCCTTATTGTCTTTTTGCCTTCTCTTGCTAATGTTGAAAATTTCGGGTGAAACTGTGGTCGGGATAGTCGTGATATCCATATTCTTCTTCCATTGAAGTTATGCATTGGATGTTCTGTTGTATTTCTTGATTGGACTACAAAGCTATCAACGTTTGGTGATGACTCATTTTGTAAGCTTACGTAGCCTAAGCTAGGTCGCTCAGTAAACCTCATAGTAGCAAAACCTTTTTGTTGGTAAATACTATTATTGTAAATATTTTTTTTTTTAGATTTCTTTCTATTTTGTATGTATCTCTGTGTAGGTTTTCAAAAAGAATGTATATGGGAAAGTAATCAGTAAAATAACATTTCTATGTAGCCCAGCTATCAACAGAACTGAAGAAGATGATGATTAAAGAAGAGGATGAAATCATCTCTCTAATTTTATTCTATTGTATTGTATATGTTTTTAGTTGACATAACTACAAAGAGTATTTATAGAAGTATACTCTAGAATCTTCTAGTACTAACTACTAACAAGTTAGATTAACTATCTAATCCATATTTCAGTTACTAACTTACTCATTACTTTATCAGCTAACTTACTGCATAATTTCAACTTAACTAACTAATTATTTTATTTCTTAACACTCCCCCTCAAGATTGGAGGGGTGAGATGTCCAGAACCCCTAGCTTGGAAAGTACAAATTCATGTTGAACTATGTTCAGTCCTTTTATTAGGATGTCAGCAGGCTGTTGTTGAGTAGGTATATAGATGACCTCAATTAGACCTTGTTGAATCTTGTATCTAGTAAAGAAACAGTTTATCTCTATATGATTTTTTCCTTCATGATAAACAGGATTAGCAGTAAGTTGTACTGGAGCTTTGCTATCACTAAATACTTTGACAGGCTTCTTGACTTCAACATTTAATTCATACAGCAAACCAAGTAACCAGGCTAACTCTGTAGTTATAGTAGCAAAATTCATGTATTTAGCTTCAGCTGAGATTCTTGAAACTATAGATTGTTTCTTAACTTCCCATGAAACTAGTAAACTTCCTATCTTGACTACATATCCAGTTATAAAGCTTATGGTGATAGGGCATGCTACCCGGTCTGCATCACAGTATATTGTGACAATGTTTTCTGAATTACTTGATAATAGTACTCCTTGACTAGGACTTTTATTGATATATCTCACAATCCGTAAGGTTGCATCTATGTGTGACCTTGTAGGCTGCTGAAGGAACTAGCTTAAAGTCTAAACACTATAGGAGATTGCTGGTCTGGTCATATTTACGTAGAGTAGTTTAACAATTAGGTTTTGGTATGAAGTTTGATCTACTAGAGGATCTTCTCCACCGTTTTTACTTGATCATCAACCTCATTTGTTGTTAATTTGACAGTTACATCTATAGGTGTACCTGCAGGTTTAGATGCTGCTAAACTAACTTCAAAAATAAGCTTCAGTGCATACTTTATTTGATACATTGTAATTCGAGCCTTGGATATAATGAACTCAATGCCTAAGAAAATATTTAGTTCTCCCAAGTCATTCATCTTGATATCTTGTTGTATTCATTTCTTTGCATCTTCATTCATTCTTAAGCTACTAGTAGTTATTATCATGTCATCTACATATACTAATATAGTGGTAGTTCCCTCACCTGTCGGTGAGTGGTAGATTTGCACTCATTTAGGTCCATTTAGCTCAATAATTAGTGTCCTCAATGCCTAACTTTGTCCTTTTCTAATAAAATATTGATGATTTGCAGCTATGAAGGTAATTGGACAAGGCACAAACTGATGTTTGAAAGAATGGACAAAAATACAAAAAGAAGTGCAAAGTAAACATTGTTGATCACCTAACATGAAAGGTAGATCACCAATTATGCATGAACTCGCCCAAATTAACAATGCGTAGAACTTGTGTCTGCTAAAGAAGGTCGATGGACTCCAATAGAGAAGGTGATGCGCTGAGCAAGAATGGCGGTCTTGATGCATATCGCCCAAAGTAACAACATGCATTGCAAAACCTGAGTGCTCGAAAAGCGAAAAAATATGGTACTCAGTGATTTGCCAAATGTGAAAGGTTGATTCAATCGATTTCGCCAATTGAGGTTCATACACCTGAAGCCTAGAGCATTACAAGATGAACTGAGAAGTGAAGGGCGATTCTCTGAGTAGGTTTGGCAGACCCGACTAATGTCGCCAAGTCAGACACATGGCGGATTTTTGGGCAAAATTTGGGGAAACCATAAATAGCCCAAAGGACAAAATTTTGAAGAAGTTGGACAGTAAAAGTTTTTCCTTAGTTCTAAAAAGTGACTTGGATGATTTTTTGAGATGGAGAGTCTAAGAACACTTTTCTAGATTTTGGGGTATTACAATTTGGAATCTGAATTTGATAAATTGAAGTTAAACCAAAAGTGGGTTTACTCTTAATTACTTGATTCCATATTCCCCATGGCTACTTTCATGGAAGGTATAGTTTCTTTCCTTTTTGTGATGGGTGGTTAAAACCCCAAGATCTAGGGGTGCTCAAATGGGGTTGGGTGTTGATTTAATGTAGTGGGTGTTGTGTTATGCTCTGTTTTGTTACTGCTCATGAATAAATTTGGTCAGATTATTATGGGGTGAACTCAAGGGTTAAGGTTGCAAACTCAATTTCTACTTCTGATCTACGGTCGATGGTCGGAAGAGATTGATTGGAGTGGGTAATTAATTCAATACTAGAAATTTAGGTTTGATGTTTTTAGCTTTCTTGAAGGAGAGGATATGGGTCATATCTATTTGTCCTATTCCTGAAAGAGAGAATAGAATAAGTTTTTGGGTTATTTAGGATTGGTATTTAGATGAGACCAAAATGAGATTCTATGCATAGATGGTTTGAGATCGAAATATAATTAGCGTTAATGAAGATGAATTAGCATATAATGATTGTTTATCATTATACAACATCACAATTACCCCTATTTGAGATTGATTTCCAATCCCCACACCCCTAGATTGCTTTTTAACTTTTGATTTATTCTATAATTTAGTTTAATTGCTATAATTAATAAACAAATATTTATATTAAGTTGGCGGTATCATCCACCCGATTGTTCTTACTATTAAAAATGAGCTAATTTAAAGTCCAAATTATTCGATAAGGAATTCTCCACGATATACCATTCCATGTGGTATTCGACCTCGACACTTTGTTGGGTTTTTACTGACTATGACCGCTCACTCTTTTAATTTGTTTTTGGGGATGATTTGAGCGTTTTCAAAAATGGCTCCGTTGTCGGGAATGGTTGTTGAGAATTTTGATTGAGAAAATAGATTTTTAATTTGATTTATTTGTAGTAGATTTATTGTTTGGTATTGTTGTTGGCTGATTTGCGGTTGACAATATGAGTGACCATGGGAGTGACAATGATAGTCACTATAATCAAAATAACAACATGGGTGTTCGAAATGACATGCCCATTAATGTCATTCAAAGCACGTAAGCAATCCGGAAACCTCCTACAATCAGGAGGATGGTATTTCACATCACCAGAACTATCATACAATTGCTCCAGATGAAAGGAATTTTGGGGAGTCTAGCTCATGAGGAACCTCATGAACACCTTAGGAATTTCAAGGAGGTATGTGGACCCTATGTGTTCAAGAATATCTAACAAGAATCCATGGAGTTGAGGTTATTACCGTTCTTTACAACGCAAGAGGTTACACAATAGTTGGTAGAGTTTCCAAATGATTGATGTTTATCATGACCAATGACACTAACCTACGCTATGAGTGTCTACGATCATCGATAATAAAGTAAACCAACTAAAAGTTGGGGTCGTGTCCCAAGGGAGTGATTTTGAGAATTGATTTAAAAATAAAATTTAGTTCTAACTAGTTGTAGCTAATTAACGATTAAAAACATAAAAAATCAAATGGGGTGACACAAAAGTGTCAAATAACGATTTGGGGGCTTAATCACAAGTAGTATAAACAACGAAAATAACAAGAAAATCAAGTATGGGGAAGAGTTCTTGGGGTGTGACCGCAATACAAGTTGAGATAAATCATTGGGTACATGCTTTCGATAGGAATTTTGCAAGATAATAGTGACTAGGCTAAGCTTTAGATGTAAATAAGTTCCCTCTCTGGCAACTTACCCCGTTTCAAATGTGTTCCTCTCGGACATCAATTTGCCGCATGAAGGCCAGCCTACACCTTACCCCACTCACTCTCTTGAGCTGAGTATTAGGATATGAGACTAAGGCTCACCCTCTCGGGCTGAACCTCATGTCGACCCACTCCTTAGGCCATCAGTCTAGTGGTCTTGGTTTCGCGACCTACCTCTCGGCCAAGCCGAAAAAACATGGGTGGTTCTGTATTTGCAACTACAAACCCATTAAATTACACCATAAAAACTAGGTGAAATCACCATTAAAATATATCTAATCTATCAGCAAGTAAGACCCAACAATAATATCAGCTCATATTTGCTAAATCACACCCCAAGAATGGGGGTTTTTAGCCACACATAAAGAAATAACAAAATACACCTAAAATGATACTAAAATCAAATGGGTATAAGAAATTAAACCTTGATTTAAGCAAAGGAAAAGGAATAGAGAAGACCCACTTCAAGTCTCCCAAAACCCTCTCCAAACTTGAGAGAAAATATCCAAAAAGTACTATTCTATTCCGGAAATTATAATTAATGTTCAACTCTTTGAAAATTAATAACAAGTTTAGTATTTATAGACTTCAGAAAATAGTGCTGGTGTATCTTTCGGCAAGGTCAGTCAGAATTGCCGATTAACTCGATGATTTGCCCTTTGGTGTATTTCATCGCCGTCTTGCACTAGCCTTCAGCGCCATCGTGCTCTGTGTCTTTGGGAGGTATAGTACTGTTTCACGGAACTATTCGACGAAGCGCCGAGTGCTCCTTTCATCGCCTCTTTTATCCTTCTCCTTCAGGGCTTCGCGTACTGGAACAAAGGGCGGAGTGCGGCTGTTCGGCGAGTCGCCAAGTATGCTTGGCGATACGCAGGCTTCAATGTTCTTTTCAGCCTCTTTGTTCCTTTCTGTTCCTTTTTGCGCCTAAGTGTCCATGCTTCCACCAAAACTTCAAATACCTGAAACTTAAGAGTTTTCATCAGATACTGAGACAAAATAAGCATTTGAGGACACTATTTCTATCAAAATAAAGCCCTAAATGAGTCCAATTTGTGGACTTATCAACACCCCCAACTTAAACTTTTGCTTGTCCTCAAGCAAACTCAAGTTCAGCTGTTCAACAAGGTGTCTCAAATAGTGCTACACAAGACTAAATCAAGAACATACACAACAAGACTCAAATTACTTATGCAAAGATCAACTATGTACTCAAACATTCAAGTTGTTACACTCCACTACCAAAGATTTCTCATGCTCACGATACTTGCTACTAATGCAAGTTCAAGCTCAACAGCAGTATCTGAATGCCCACACACAAAGAATGATTCCATATTCATGCACAGGGGTAAATCAATTTAAGATCAGGAATCATATGCAACGCTCACACTCAAAAAGAGGAACACAATGCATGTTTTCACACATAGGTTTACCTTTATTTTCCAATCAACCTTCGATTCGGCTTGCTCAAGATCAAAAAGGTCTTTCTAAGGCTTGTAATGGGGTAGAGTGCAAAGGTATGATCATTTAGGCTTAGTGACTAAAGATCCTCATGAATGTGGTGCTCACAACACTTCCTTCCCTTTTCCTTCATTATTTTCTTTAGTGCTCATAAGTCATCCTATTATTCGCTTCCCATGAATTGTTAGGAGACCCCATTTCTTTTGTACTTTATTTCACAACTTTCTTTTTCATTCTTTTTTTGTCTTTTCTTTTCCTTTTTTTCATATGGAGGGGTTCCATTTTTCTCAAAATCATGGGTAAGAGGGACTTTCGTGCACTTTTGATTTGACTTCTCTTTTCACCACACCCAAAACTTAGGCTTTTGGCTTAAGTTGGCTATTCAAACTAACCACAACTTCATGAAGATTATGGGTGATGGGTTAAGAAAGGTCTAGTTTTCATCAAGTTTTTTCCAAAGAAAGGTAAGGCTCAAAGGGTGTTCAAAAGAGTTTCACACGCTCACGGGTAGGTCACAAAAGAGCTCTATGTCAAATTGGCTCACACTCTTTAAAGTTGCCTAAGATCATTTCAAGAGCACACTTTACTAAATCAATCAGACTAACAAGGAAAATTGTAGGTTTATTCATGCAAGGTTCAAAGTAACCTCATCACACACGGCATCGACACTAAAGCCAAACAAGACTATACACTTTCGCTAGTGTGCAACGATCATCACAAGAGAAAATTAATTCGATAAATGACTAATCATAACGAGATGCATAGAGTTCACATATTGTCTATGCAACTTCATTTGGTCTCGTCACAGCCGCACATTCATGTTCGTTAAATTGAGAGCACTAATTAAGTCATCGATATTGATTGAAACCGAAACTTAAATTTGTATGAGAACAACCACTTTCAACAGAAGCAGTGGTGAAATTTTTTGAAAAATAATAATAAATTTTTGGAAGGGTCAAAATCATTTTGCAATTTAAAATATAAGGAGCCATAAGCTCAAACATCCATGAAAACTAGTGTAAACACAATTTTAAACAAAACAGCCCAAATATATACAAAATACGAAATACAAATAGCACACAAAAGGTGAACCGCACCCCACCACAAATATAAGCATTTGTCCTCAAATGCAAATAATACAGAATCCAAAATGAAAAGTAAATAAAGATAGAGAGGGGGTGAAGAAAAGTCCTGTTTATGCAGTCTCTCTCTCTCTATCGGGGTCTTAGTGGCTGATGGAGTAGTCTGTATATGGGCATCAGTACCTGGAGTTGTCTCATACTAAATAGCAGTGCTAGATCCGCTAGGAACTGATGTGGACGACTCAGTCGGCAATGTCTGGGTCACCGGCTACACAACCGTCTCTATAAGATCTGGCAAGTCTCTGAACATTTCCTTATCTCTGCTCTCATGTGTCTCCTCAGCATCCATTGATATCAACTCCTCATCGGTCTCTGCATCCGACTCTGCATGTGCTGCTTCATCCCCCGGTACATCTCCGATGGTCTCAGAAGCATTCGTATCATTTGCCCTCTCTATTAGTGAAGTGAAGTCAGTAGACTTAAGGTAGTCTACGTCCTTCCTCAAACTCGCAATCTCAGCTTTTAAAGTTGCCAACTCATAGGATTCTCCCTGTCTGCTCTCACAAGCAATTACTCTCACTATCAGGGCATCAACAACGATCTGAAGTTGGGTAAGTGCTTCTAGTATGGCCCTGTTGATTATCCCTGGAATGGAATTTTCCAGTCGGGTAGCTCTCACATCAGCTGAATAGGTCAACTGCCCTATCTTCAGGATCATGGCCTAAGTGATTCTGGTAGGCTGGGAGAAAGAGAATGTACCTGGAGTATGTGAAGGGGAAAAAGGAGCGGGTATACCTGAAGGCTCCGAAGCCGGAGTAGATGAGGATGCCTCTGCTGCCAACGAGTCAACATTGACCTCTGGGGAAGTATTTGTTGGGGATGCTCTCCTCATGTCAACCTCCTCTCATGTGAACTCGGCCTTTATACGCCGGATATCAATGGAAGAAGATGAGGTGACCTCTATATCATTGGCAGGGTCCCGGGGTACTCTGGCACGCCGACATAACTCGATGATCAGAACAGGAAAAGGTAGAGATGTTTGTGTCTGTTAGGCTCTCATAGCCATATCCTGTGAAACCAGCAGTCCCAGGTTGATCCGACTTATAGCCATGATAGAACCAAGGCAAGCCACCGTAGAATGACGCATAATGGACTCGCTCTGGGATGGCATGATAGTGCTGCTGATTAAACCAAACGAGTACCAGGAGGCGATGTTCATATCCCTCTTCTCAATCAGAGCTCCCGCACCAAACCACCTCAGGTTGATGTCCGAAATCATCGGGGCTAACCAACCCTTCAAATCATCAAGGGACAAAACGATAGGCAAACCCTAGTAGGGCAGTACCGAGTGCAGTGGTTGACCTAGTACATCATTAATATGCTCGCTGTGATACTCTACCTCCTTGCCTCTAACCATAACCGACTTCACCGGTCGGAACTCACTAGCCTTTTTTCTTATTTTTTGAGATCAACTCCCCATAGGCTAAGTAGAATTCTTGAACCCAGGAAGGGATGTAATGGCCCCGTGGCCTAGTGTACAGCTCGAACTCATAGTACTTGAGCGTATCAAGAACCTTATCATGCTTACCTTCCAAACCCTCCATAGATAGTAACTTTTCTTCTAGAATGGTTCGTAAACCATTGCCTTTCAATATGTTCAGCAGTCTGGGTGGAGGTGGAGCTACGGGCATTGCAGGGGCCACTGAAGGTGGTGTCGGGTTTGGCACTTATTCGGTAGTCGGAAGAGTTGCAGCTGATGTAATTCTGATAGGTGTCGATTGAGGTCTATCTCTGAGCCTATTCTGTCGGTGAATTAAGGGTTGTTCATCTTCCAACTCAGAAAAATCTGGCTCAATTACTGATCTTTGTCTAGCGATATGCTTCTTTTGTTTTCCTTTATCTCCCGGTGGGAGATCTTGCTTTCTTTTCTGTGAAGGACGTTATCCTCCTTCATTAATTGTAATTCCCTTCGCCTTGTTCTGAGGTGGCGCATTTAAGTTTGTGTGTATTATATCTGCAAAGGTTTGTGATTAGTTAGAAGAACAATCACAATAAAATACAGAAAATTTTGAAGCAGAAAGGTCAGCTGATCAGTCGACGAATCACCAAATCTCTTTGGCGAGCTAGGTCAAACTCACCGAAGAGATTAGCTTGAAATCTAGGAAAATTAGCGATGAAAGAGTCAAAGTGGCGAGACGCCGACTACTTTCGGCGATGATGAAGTTGTCCGCCAAAAAATACAATGGAAGAGGGTAAATGGAGCATGCAAAGGGTGGTCTAAAGTCCTATTGGCGAGTCGCCGACTACCTTCGGCGACCACGAATGTGTCCACTGAAAGTTACAGATCTCTCATCACTATGGACATGAGTGAAGGGCGATCTAAGACCAGTATGCGAACCGCCGAATCATTTGGCGAGCTCGACCTAGCTCGCCGACTGATTTAACGTGCCTACTTTTCAACCCACTTCTTAGAATCGACCTTACAAGCCTTGAAAAAAAATCAAAGCATGCATACACGAAATTCACATAAGACCCACTCTTCCCATCACCCCGAAATAGTCAGAGTTCTTTCGGTCCTGCAAAATTTTGGCCATTTAACTACGATCATCCTTAAGAATGTCGTCACCCATTCATTCATTGAGCGATTTTCATTATTTAGCACAAATGCAGGCTATCTAGGTGTTACCCAAACAATATAATGAAAATCAAGTAGCACTCATTGCAATCTCAATTAAATTAAAGCACAAACAACAAGGCATTTGACTATTAAAATATTTCGGGCAACTAAGTTCGAATTACACATAGCATATCTACCTATTTCTGTCAGAGAGGCCCAGCACATGTCATCCTGAAAGTACAATTGCAAATGAGTGTAAAATTTTTTAAGATAAATTCAGGGTTTTATGGACGAACCTTTAATGCCGATCGAATTGCTTTTTGAAACGCTAGGCAGCAAAGAGATTCCAACCCCAAGCACTAATTATCAACTAAAATTCTAATGGAATAGTAAAAATCTAAGAGAAACTACCTATGGCGTTATTTTATGGAGTCTGAAACGAGGAAAAGTGAGAGGTTCAAAAATTTGACCTTTTGCCTTAACATAACCGTTTAATTCTCGGTCATTCAGCGACGTTAGTCTTGTCGCCGATCAACTCGACGATGCGCCAAACGCATACTTACCTCGCCGAGTTTTACAGGATATCCCTTCTTTTAGGGTCCCAACGACGGATTAAGTCGGAATCGCCGTTAGGTTCGGTGATTCGCCCATTGGCTCCTTGGCTTGCCAACTTGCATTTTTCAACCCCTTTTTCACTTTTAACCTACAAAATCAGCACACCACTATTCCAACATAATAATTAAAAGCAGTAAAACCTTGGGTTGCCTCCCAAGAAGCGCCTTATTTTACGTCGTGGCACGACGCAAATTCTGTCTCATTCTCCGTTATAGGGGTTGGCCCTAGTGTCACTAGGTGACCCCAATATGTCATTTGGGAGGAGATGAGGAACTGGAAAACTCAGGAGTGACCTGATTAGATGGATTGATCTAGACTGAAATCCAATCATTTGATTCAACACTTCAATATTCTCCTTGATTTCATCCAACACTCGATCTTGATCAGTGATCTTCTGGAGAATGATTTGAAATGTGTCCTCGACACGATTTTCTCCCATCTCTAGACTTCCTCTACTCAAGAGGGAGGTATACCTCCCCTTGTTGTTGCATTGGACTTCCACCTCTGAGATTTTGGTGGCCAAGTCATTTAACTGAGATGCCAGTGTGGTCAGTGTGAGGTCCTTTTGGACTACTAGGCTCATTTCAACCAAATTGCCACTACTCTGCTCAACCATGCTCATCTAAATGGACAACTCAACGAAGAACAAAACTAAAAGTTTACTACAACTAAGAAGAACAAAAACTCTACTAATCTAAAAATTCTCAAATAACACCAGTCCCTGGCAGCGGCACCATTTTGATGCCTATCGTGACCAATGAGACTAACCTACGGTATGAGTGTCTACAATCATCGATAATATAGTAACCAACCTAAAGGTTAGGGTCGTGTCCCAAGGGAGTGGTTTTGAGAATTGAAAGAAAAATAAAATTTAGTTCTACCTAGTCATAGCTAAAGATATTAACGCTTAAAAACATAATAAATCAAAGGGGGGTGACACAAAAGTGTCAAATATCGATTTGGGGGTTTAATCACAAGTAGTATAAATAGCGAAAATAACAAGAAAATCAAGTATGGGGTAGAGTTCTTAGGGTGTGACACCAATACAAGTTGAGATAAATATTGGTACATGTTTTTGCTAGGAATTTTGCAAGATAATAGTGACTAGGCTAAGCTTTGAATAGAAATAAGTTCCCTCTCAGGCAACTTACCCCGTTTCAAATGCGTTCCTCTCGGACACCCATTTGCCGCATAAAGTCCAGCCTACGCCTTACCATACTCACTCTCTCAATATGAGTGTTAGGATATGGGACTAGGCCTCACCCTCTCTTGCTGAACCTCATGTCGACCCACTCCTTAGGCCATCAGTCTAGTGGTCTTGGTTTCACGACCTCCCTCTCAGGCAAGCCGAAAACACATGGGTGGTTTTGTATTTGCAACTACAAATCCATTAAATTAAACCACAACCACTAGGAGAAATCACCATTAAAATACATCTAACCTTTTAGCAAGCAAGATCCAACAACAATATCAACACATATTTGCTAAATCACACCCCAAGAATGGGGTTTTTAGCCACACATCAAGATATAACAAAATACACCTAATATGATACTAAAACCAAATGGGTATAAGAAATTAAACCTTGATAAGAAAAGGAAGAAGAATGGAGAAGACACACTTCCAACTTGGGGAAGATGAAATCCTTTTTTCTTCAAGTCTCCCAAAATCCTCTCCAAACTTAAGAGAAAATATTCAAAAGGTACTATTATGTTTTGGAAATTATAATTAATGTTCGACTTTTTAAAAATTAATAACAAGTTTAGTATTTATAGACTTCAGAAAATAGTGCTGGTGGATCTTTCGGCGAGGTTAGTCGGAATCGCCGATTAACTCAGTAATTCCCCCTTTGGTGTAGTTCGTAGCTGTCTTGCACTAGCTTTCAACGTTGTTGTGCTCTGTGGCATTGGGCGGTTTAGTACTACTTCGCGGAACTATTCGGTGAAGCACCGACTGCTCCTTTCAACGCCTTCTTGATCATTCTACTTCAGGGCTTCACGTACTGGAACAAAGGGGGGAGTGCGTCCCTTCGGGGAGTCGTCAAGTGTGCTTCATCTTCTTTGTTCTTTTCAGCATTTTGTTCCTTTTTGTGCCTAAGTGTCCATGCTTCCACCAAAACATCAAATACCTGAAACTTAAGAGTTTTTATCAGATATTGAGACAAAATAAGCATTTGAGGACACTATTTCTATCAAAATAAATCCCTAAATGAATCCAATTTGTGGACTCATCAATGATCCAATCACTTCTTGAGAAGAGGTAAATGATGCCTCTTTGGAGAGACTCTTAAAATTCATCCCCAAATAAAAACTTCAACCATATTGGAGGTGAGCCTTTGCATGAAATGTGGTTGATGTTCAAGAAGTTGCTCTTAAAATATCCAACGCATGGCCTTCTAAATTATTTATTGTTGCAGTACTTTTAATTGCATCTTTGATTCGGTGTGGCTGATCAATTAGTCCAGGGTGGAATAATGAGACAACCGTATGATGGAGTTGTTTTATTGCTAGATGATATGACTATGGTCAACCGAGCATGGCATACTAGAGAGGTCGAAGTAACTAATCTACAAGTGGGTTTAAGAAAATAAAAAGTCGAGAAGGATCTTAAAAGATATGAGAACATGGCCAAAATAATGACCCAAATCGATTTGTTGTCTAAACATATCATGGGAGGTGGAACCAAGCCAGTAAATGTTGTTGGAACCAACAGTGGGCAGTGCCCGTTTGATGCCAAATTAGAGGCATCATACAAGATAATATTACTTTGGTCCAGATAAGATTAGACCTCTCTTCCCTTCTGGTGCTCATAAGTCAATTGTGCGAGAGATTGGGAGTTCCCTTTCGGTGGAAAAGAGATGTCAAGATCACACCGGTATCCTTTAGTGACATTTGGAAGATCGAGGTCGAATATTTGCTGGATGATGCAGCTCGGAGGAAGCTGCCACTACTAACTTATACACCCTTTGTTGATCCTACTACCTTGGAATCAAAGACTAGAAAACCTGCTCCTTTTGTGGAGCAGACAGGTATGTCCACACCTTCCTCCACTGCTAGTCCTTTTGTTACTGTTACTGTGATTGTTGTGAGGCCTCCCCCTGCCCACTCCTATTGTTCGTACACCTTTGAACCAGTCCATGATCTACCAGATGGCCTGTAACACCCCGAAAACTAGCAAGTTGAACTATTGAGTTCTAATGCCTTTTTTAAGAGGTTTGGAGTGTGGTATGAGGATTAAAAGTTGTAAAAATGATTATCGTACTTATAATGTAGATTTAAGGGTGACGGCGTCAAGGTACGAATCACCAAGGACCACCCAAGGGGTCCTTGAGAAGGACCTCAAAACAGCCCCTAAAAACTGTAATTTGGCAGCACCTACGGATACCATCTACTGGCCGTAGATGGAGCCACACCCCGTAGGTTGGGATCGTCGGTCAATCCCTGTAGTGGCCTGCAATTTTTGAGCTGCAGACCTCACCTACGAAGGTTTTCCACGGCTAGTAGGTCCACCCACGGTCCGTGGGTGGTGAGGTCGTAGGTCATGCAGATTTTTCAATATTTTTTATTTTTTAATTTGAACGACCTTTGGGGGGGTCAGGGGCTTAGCAACACCCCCAGGCCTTAGCATAAATAAAAGCTCAAAAGAGCTCAAAAAAGTACAAGGACGGGGACATAAACCTAACCTCCGATCCTATGGCGGGTCATAAGTCGACCTACCTATTAAGGTTAGTCGACTCATTCCCATACTATAAAGGGGAAAACCTAGAACTATGCACCTAAGGAGAGGACTCCTCTCAATACAAAGATTCTAGGAAAACATAAATAAGGGAGACCTTCCCCTTACAAAGGAAAGAATAAAAGGCAAGAACCTAATCAAAAACTATCCTTAAATCAAGGGGTTTTTTAAATTCTTTTTAACCTCTTCCTTCTGAAACTTTGAACTCCCATTTTCTCGAGAATATAGCTACCTCGTACTGCGTGTGGCAATTGGTTGTAAGTGTAGTAATGTTGGATGATGTCTTTTTTGTGACTTTGCTTGGACAGAAAATCTGCAGTACTGTTGGCCTCTCTGTATATATGATCACATTGAAAGAATTCACATTGGCTAACAAGGTTTTGTAACTCATGTATAAACTTTTGAATCCTCCAAGGGGGAGTAGAGGTTTGCAACATCCACCTAGTTAAAAGCTCAGAATCTACTACAAGAATAATATTGTTGTATCCATGTTGAATGCACCAGTTTAGACCATAACTGGCAGCTTGAATTTCTGCCTGATTATTGGTCCCTTCACTGAGAGGTAAAGGAAATGCATAAATGATCTCTCCTTGTTCATCTCGTAGAATGCCTCCCCCTCCTATCTTCCCAGGATTGTGCAAAGCACTACCATATGTGTTAAGCTTGTATCTGCTAGGAGGGGGTGCTTTCCAAATCACTGAAGTAACTTTAACATCATGTTTGCAGCTCTCGATCAGGTCCACTACTTCTGTCCACTGTGCAGGCCAATAAATGTAAGGAGAAATAGTGTTGAGCAGGTGGAGGATATCTTTGAGGATCATGTATTTGACCCTACTGCTGCTGGATTTTTTTCCCTCGTATTTGGCTGAGCATTTATTCTTCCACAGGTTCCAGCAGATCACTATGGGAAGAGTTTCGATGAGAATTTTGTGGGCTTCATTCTTTCCTTGAATATCATTCCATCTCAATAGATGATTACTCAATGAGGAATGTTGGAAAGTAACACCCATTGGACTTAAAAAGAATGTCCAGATATGAGCTGCAAAGGGTCCTTGATTGAAGATATGGTCCACTTCATCCCATCCTTTCTGCATGGAACAGAAACATCTCACTGGCTCTACTCCGAAGGTTGCCAACTTTTCATTAGTTGGTATTTTATATCTAAGTGCTCTCCAAACGAGAAAGGACATCTTGAAGGGAATATTCTTATGCCAAATCTGTGAATTGATCACTGCATTACTCTTCTTAAGTCTGCAAATTTCCCATGCTGAAGCACAAAAAAAGTTTCCAGAATCGTTTGGCTTCTAGACTGCAGTCTCTTTCTCTCCTAGTTGGTATTGAAAATTAGTGCTCAAAATGTGAGGGATGAGTAGTGGTGGAACCTGTTGTCGCAGCTTTCTTTCATTCCATTCTCCATTGACTAGAAAGTGAGCAATAGTGGCATTATTGAGGCTGGAAATGTTGGTGATGTAATTAGCAAGCGCACCTACTCCTAGCCAATCATCCCACCAAAAGGAGCAACTTCCAGACTTAATTTTCCAGGTGATATGATCCTCCACTTTGTTTTTATTCTTCATCATGTATCTCCACACTAAGGACTGACCAGTGTCCACCTTCTTTGCGACTAGATTGGCTCTCTGGCAATATTTGGACTTGAGGAATTAACCCCATAGAGAAGATTTAGCCCTGAAATTCCACCATTGCTTATATTGAAGAGAAGTGCAAATATCTATGAGTCTTCTGAGGCCCACACCTCCTTTATCATAGGACAGGCTCATGGTTTCAAGTGATGCCCACTGGTATTTCCTTTGATCCTGGTCTCTTCCCCAGAAAAAAACAGCTATAATAGACTCTATGTATTTAATAGTAGTGCTGGGAGGTGAGATTACAGCCATAGTGTGAATAGGAATGGATTGCAATGCATGCTTGACAAGAGTGATTTTGCCTCCAAACCTTAGTATCCTTGCCTGCCATCCACCAATCTTCTTGGATACTTTCTCAACTAGCTGTGAATAATAAATGATACTTTGTCTACCAATGTATAGAGGACAACCAAGGTATGTGATTGGACTATCCTTCTGTGAAAATCCTGTGACTTCCTGTATGTTGTTGATGATATCCTTGGAGGTGTTTGAGGGTACCATAAAGTGGCTCTTCTCTTTGTTGATAAGCTGATCAGAAGTGTGTTCATAATCCTCCAATGTGGCCATGATGAGTCTCATAGAGTCTTTGTCTGTTGAAGTAAAAATAATCACATCATCTGCAAAACTTAGATGATTAATCTGGGGGCCTTCAGACTCCATGTTAAAGCCTCTATACATAGGATTCTGCTGGGTATTGTTAAGCATTCTTGATAATACCTCCGTACCTAAAATAAATAGGACCGGAGAGAGAGGATCACCTTGTTTGAGGCCTCTAGTTGAGTGGAAGAAACCATGTCTGTGGCCATTAATAATGATTGAGTACCAATTGTTACTCATGGTTCTCCACACTAGGTCAATGAAGAACTCCCCAAAACCCAATCTCCTCATTACCAAGCAAGTAAAGGACCAAGACACTCTGTCATAAGCTTTGGTCATGTCTAGTTTGATTACTACATTGTCTCCTTCTTTAGGCCTCTTAATGTCATGAGTGATTTCTTGTGCAAGCATGATACTTTCTGTGATGCTCCTCCCTCTTACAAAACCTGATTGATTGTCTGAGATGAGCAGAGGGATGACATCAGCCAGTCTCATGCTTAGAAGTTTGGATATCATCCTATTTGAGAAGTTGCTGAGACTAATAGGCCTGAGGTTAGAAAAATTGTTAGGTTGTTCCTTTTTGGGAAGCAAAACCAGGCATGCATGTGACATAAACTTAGGCATAATGTGAGCACAAAAGAAGTACTGTACAGCAGCTAGCATATCCTCTTTAATGATGTTCCAGCATGCTTGGTATAATTTGCCACCTATACCATCTGGCCCAGGTGCTGAATTTGGGTTCATGGCAAACACCACCTGCTTTAGTTCCTCCAACGTAGGCATTTCCTGCAGTTTCTGGTTCTGTTCTAGCGTAACTAGAGTAGGCAAATGTTGAAGAATTCTTTCATCTATTCTGCGATTCTGACCAGTAAACATTCCCTGGAAATAATCACACGCTGCTTGTGCAATCTGATCATCCCCTTGAATCCACACATCATTCCCTGTACAGATTTTATGTATAAAAAGTCTTCTTCTTTGACCCCTTATCAAAGTATGGAAGTATTTGGTGTTGGCATCCCCTTCCTTAAACCATTGGAGCTGTGTCTTTTGTTTAAGAATGGATTCCTCCAACTTCAAATATCTAATATAGTTGGCATTCATGAGATGTAACTGCTTTCTAAGTGCTTCAGTATTATGTGTAAGAAGTTCCTCCTCAGTCTTCTTGATAATCTCTTCAAATTCTTTCACTTTAGCATATATATCTCCATACTCTTTCTTTGACCAGTTGCTAAGAGTGTATGTTAGCCTCTTCATTTTCTGATGAAGTTGCCACATATGATTACCTGTGACCTCCCTCTCCCAGCACTTTCGAACCGTCTCCATAAAGTTAGCATTATCCACCCAACAATGAAGGAACTTAAAATACTTGATGTGGTTCTCATTTTTCCTGACCATTTCCATCAACAGAGGACTGTGGTCAGAACCAACTGAGGATAGATGTTCAATAGTAGTTTGTGGCATGACTTCTAACCATTTGTCATTCACCATGGACCTGTCCAACCTCGTCCAAACTCTAGCCTGTACAGTCATTTGGTTGCACCAAGTGAAAGGTATACCTGTAAAGCCTAGATCAGTTAGGCCACAAGCTTCAATCACACTGATGAACTCAAAACTCTTATTCATGTTGTAAGGCACTCCCCCAAGCTTCTCCTCTATATTAGTGATAACATTGAAATCTCCAATGGTACACCAAGGGATATCCAGGCTAGCATACTGCAGTAGACTATCCCACAGAGGTCTTCTCATATGTTCCTTACACTTAGCATAAATGAAGGACACCATGAACCCCTCAGTAAGATCAGAATGCTTGAAATCTCCTGTGATATGTTGTTCACTATTTTCATGAATATTACCAGTGATCGCATTAGACCAAAAAAGCCAGATTTTTCCATTAGGATTACTAATTGCATGGTCCATTTGAAGATGAACTCTCACAGTGTTGAGTTGGGAATTGTCTGCAAAGGGCTCAAGTATAGAAATCATATCTAACTGGTGCATCTTCTTGAGTGTTTGAAGTCTCTCCAAAGATCCTTGGGTATTGATACTCCTAGCATTCTAGCAAATGGCCTTAATCATCAAAAACCTTTCGATTTGGACCTTGTGATGGGTCTGCTAGAAGTAGCAGAAATACTGGTGATAGCCGGCTGTTTGGTGTGTCTGCTTTGCTTCCTACCTCTGGGGGACAGACCTTGCTGCTCAGTGAGTTCTTGAACCTCTTCTGACCAGTCAGTGTTAAAGGTGGAGCCAAAAGCTTGATTTAGAAGATTACTAGTTTCCTCTTCCTCTTCATCATACTCATCTATGGATTTGTTGTCAGGCTCCAGCTCATCCTCTGAATTCAAAGCTCCATAGTCATCTTGTATGGGTCTCCCCTTCTTAACATTATTTGCTATCTGTTTCTTTAATTGTTGGCCTTTGTCTGTTAAAACCTGCTCCAGTTCACTACTTTTTCCCTACCTCTTTTTCATAGCATCTCTTTTCTTTTTGCTCAGCCTTCCTCCTGATTTATTGTTGGGTCTGTCTTTCTGTTGTTCTGTTTCAGTATTCATCTCTTTCCTTTCCTGAATTGCATGTTGCACAGCTTCCTTTTGATTTGAGATAGGGGTAGCAGGGGCTCTAGAGTCAGTCATATGGTTATAGGTCTCAACCTCATGCAGAACATGATTCAATTCCCTCCCCCCTTTGGATACCCCTTCCTGCAAGTTAGTGTGTGTCTCCTGTACCCTCCCTTCCATACCTCCAACAGCTTCCTCAGCAACTTTACTATCAATAGTATCGAGGGTGTTAGGGGGTGGGATTAGAGAGTCAATACCTGAGGTATTGTTTTTTTAAGTGGTTGCAGCCTGCTTTTTTTGCCTTGTTGTTTTATTGTGAGAATTTATTAAAGATGGATCCGTATCTGATCCTTGCATTGGATGACTTCCTTGACCTGCTGTCCTGTTTCTATTACCCTCCTCCTCATTGTCTGTAGCTTGTAATTCCTGCATTTCAAGGTTATTATAGTTATTATGAGTAAGAAATGTAGGGAGTATACCTGATGGTTGTGTCTCCTGTTGCTTGTTGTCCTTGACTTTTTTTTGTTGTGGTGAGACAGGTCTCCATGCAGTCTTAGGATAGGATTGATCCTGATTTCTGTTATGCTTCTTTCTTTGGATCTGCCAGTGTTCTTTTTGATCACCTACCTCCTGCTCATGCTGAATCTGGGCCTAGGTAGTTTGAGTTTGTTGTTGAACTTGAGGGTGGGTTTTTCCTTGAATTTGTCTTAGAGTTTCATCAGGTCTGCAATCTCTTCTTTGGTCAGATTGCTATTGAGCCTGTGCACTTGTATTATTCTTTGGTTTACCATTGTCTTGCACCTGAGTTTTAGTGCCTCCTTTCTCTTGCTCACCCTTAGTCTTGTTCTTTTTTCAGCCTCCATTTCTTTCCTCCTTTGGAACTCCTCATCTCTTCTCTTGATCGTACAAACATTATCCACATGCCCTTGGTGCTTACAGTAATGACAATAGTCAGGGATTCCTTCATATTGAATTTTTTGCCACCTCCCTTTGTTGGGATCAGAATTCTTGAATCGCAGCCAGACATGGGGAGGTCTTTCCTTGGTAAGGTCAATTTGGATCTTCACTCTAGCCATGCTGCCTCTGGTTTTTTGGGAGGATGGTGAATCAAGGTATAATACCTTGACTATAGAGCTCAAAATAGTTGTTAATAGGACCTTATTGTAACAATGCCATGGAAGTTCAGGAAGTGCCACCCATATAGGGACTATTGGGGTTTCTTCTTCAGGTGTAAAATCAGGGGTCCAAGTTTGGATTCTCATTAATTGCCCTTCAATATTCATTCTTTGCTTAGTCCAAACCGTAGCATAGTCAAACTCATTATCAAGATCAATATAGACATGTCTAGAATTAAAATGAGTTATTTTCACCCCTCCAGTTAATTGAGTTTGAAGGGTGAAGCTTTTCCTGATCAATTCCATTTTGGGCATGGTGTTGGTGAATTTGCCAACTAGAGTATGTTTACAACTTTCAGCCAATTTGATATTATAATCATCCTCGTCCAGAAGTACAGCAAGTAGTCCCTGTATTGTGATGTGTACGGGACTATTCAACACAATAGGAGTTTCATTCTTGGATTGATTATATCTTAAGCGAGCAGCAAACGATTGAACAATAATGAAAGGAGCAGGTTCAGGGATTACATCCTGTTTAGAGTTCTGAGCTCGACTTTGCTGTTGATTGTTCAAAAGTTTCGTACTAACCTGAGCTACATTATTGCTAATCTGGTTATCGACATTCTTACTCCTTTGAGGATTAGGATCATACCTAGCAAAGTTGTTGGAGATCCTAGGAAAATTGTGTTGATATTCCATATTAGCTCTAGTGTTGTCCTGTTGGGTTCGACTAGTCCCTCCCTATTGATTTGCTTCCTTATGCTGACTCTTTTGCCACTCTTTGTGTTTGTGTCCTGTCTGCACCTCTTTACCTTCAATTTGGCGATTTTGACTTGTTTGTCCATTCTTTTGCTGCTCATCCAGTCCTGCTTTCTCCAATGTCTTGCCCTGATTTGTGTCCTGCATTACGGAAAGATTAGCATTAGGAATTATGTTCATTAAGTTACCTCTAATTCCAAAGGAGAAATTCGATGATTGAGATTCTGCAACTGAGCTTTCTGTAGTCTGGTTCCTCTTGGTCTGAACATTGGCCTGTTGTATATTCATTGACATTTCCTGTATTAGATTTGCTTCTTCATGTACTGCAGGTGCCCCTGAAGTATGGAATATACTCAGTTGGTCGTTGTTTCTTGTAGCTGGATCAGGGAATGAACCATTCCTAACAGTATCATGATCCTTCCTACTAGTTCCTTTGCTCAAATTCATTACAACTTCATTTGGTTGAGTTGTTTGATTGTTGTTGGTGTTTCCTCCTTCCAAATTGCTTGAAATGTCTGAAAGATAGGTATCCAATGGTGGGGAGAAATTTCCTTTCCCAGTTTTTTCATAAACTCCGGTGGCCTGGGTTCGAAGTTCGCCGGATTCCTTCCCGCTGGTGATTCCACCGTCCATTTTGCTTGAAATTTCTGTGAAATGAACCTCATCATGTGGTGAGTAATCCCCAGTGGTTGAATCAGCACGAGTTTGACTTGAAGTAACTCGAAATTGAAGGCGCAGCTCTGGCGGTTCGTTCGCGTCTTTAGCGCAAATCGCCTATCGATTCCCGTCGATTGGGAAGGTGAAGTCAGCTGAATTTTTACTATGATATAGATCTAAACTAGGGGAATCCATATATCTAATCACTTTTTCACGAATCGAAACAACATCGCTTGAGGAAATAATATTACGCGTCCCTTCCAACTCTTTAACCGAAATCGCTGTGATCGCGTCTGTGCTTTGCGAATCCATGGAGTTGTGGGATGAATTAGAGAGAGTGGCTGGGTGGGTTTTGTCGATAACATTCACGCGCTCCGATTGCACTTTATCAGTTGGCATGGGGAGCTCTGTCGGCGGCTCACGCGCCGTTCCGGCAGTGCTGGCAGATTTTGGAGAAGTAGCCATTTTTTTTGGCTGTTTTGAGCGCTTTTTTAGAGTGAGAAATTAGAGAGAGAAAATTTTGACAAATGAAGATGCGATCACAGATTTTTCAATTTTAGTTTTTAGTTAGGGGTTGGGGGTTACGTTAGTAATTTATTAGGGGTTAAGGTAGTTCGGTTAGTTAGTTATTTAGACACCTATATAATCCTAATAGACCCCTAAAACTAATTCATTAACTCATTCATCTAAAGACCCCAAAATACTTTCCAACAATCCTCTCTCTAGAAGTGAAGAAGAAGAACAACAACAAGAATAATAAGAGAAGAGGGAAGATTTCCTCCATTTTTGAGAGCTTTCATCGGGGCTTTTAATCATGGTATGTTTAGATTATTCATCTATGAGTTCTTCCACCCATAGTGCCCCCATAGTTTCCCCCAATTGTGAAGTCAACAACCCAATTCTAGCTAGGGTTGTGCTTACATTGTGGGTAGGGTTTGGGTAATTCCAATCTAGTGGATAATACCCAATTATGATTGATTTAGATTTGTTTATTGATATTATGATGAATTCATGTGATTTTTATGGTAAACTTTAGTGTACATTGATGAATGTGATATTTGTGGGTTTATGCCAGTAGAAGCAAAGGTGAAGGTTCAAATGTGATCTTCCTAAATCAAAGTTATGTATAATAATTGATCAAAGTTAGATTAATCTAATCATGAATTGAACTAGACTTTATTGAATATGAAGGATCTTGACTTGTGAAGTTAGAATTGAACCTTTATGAATCAATTATGACTAGAATCACTTAGTAGTAAAGAATGTGATTGAGTATCTTGTAATTTAGACAATTAATTATGATAGAATGAAGTTAATCTTGAAAGTAGGGCTTGTAGCCATCAAAGTTAGGGCTTTAGGGGTAAATCCAATATTATGTGATTGTGTTGTGTATTGCTTCTCTCTTACATACTTAGGCATAAAGATGTTAGGAGATCTAAGGTTCTCTCACATAGAAGGATTCTAGGTTGGCTTAATAACCTAAAATGAATCAAATCATGTTAGATGAGAATAGCTTGAAGTTGTGATGTATGTTCCCTTCATGTATAACTTGGCTTATTAGGATAAGACCAAGCTTGATAGTTTGGGATGGAGGATCTATACTCTCCTAAGGTATCGCTTGACTTGGTATTGTAAAATGTATTTCATGGTAGCATGAGTTAGGAGTACTCATGGTAGCCTAGGATTGATGATATATATACTCATATGGGTAGGTTGAACTAGCATTGTTAGGAGCGCTTCATGGTAGCTTTAGGATTTAGAACTGATAATCTTCTAAGGATAGCTTAGATTGAGAATCACACTCTCTTAAGGATAGCTCACATTAGCATGTTAGGATGCTTGTGAGGGTATCTTGACTATACATTGTAAGATGCATTGCAAGGATAGCTTGGGATGGAGGAGTTATACTCTCCTAAGGATAGCTTAGGATTGAGGATCCATACTCCCGAAGGATAGATTGACCTTGCATTGTAAGATGCATGTCAAGTGTAGCTTGAGTTAGGTTAGTCATGATAGCTTGGGATTGAGGACTCATACTCTCATAAGTATAGCTTAGGATTGAGAAACATAATCTACTAAGGATAGCTTCCATTTGTATTCGAGTATACTCGTAAGGGTAGCATGACTTACTTGGTCTAAAACTATTTCATGGTAGCTAGGATAGGACACTTGTACCTTTCCTAGAGTAGCTTGGACTTGCATGTTAGTGTGTATTCCAAGGTAGTTACCTTAGCTTAACCTAGTTATGTTAGTAAGATGATAGCATGCTCTAGCCTATTAGGGGGTAATTCCTTGATAGCCTTGAATTGAGAAATAGAGTTCATTCATGGGTTACGACTTGCCTAGTTCTAAATAGAGAAGTACCTTATATGACTAGAGGCAAATAGAATAGACTGACTAGTCCCCAACTAGTGAACATTCATGATAGTCTAAGGGATTAATTAGTGTGGGTAGTAGTATGGGATGCTATCCATACATTGCACAAGTATGACTTAAGGCTAGGTATGAAGGGTTCCCACACATAGTATAGACTTAGCTTGGGTTGTTGCTATAGTTGCCTTCCAAGATATGAGTGACTAAAGGAGATAGTTCCATTGTCTATATGAAGATAGCCAATAGTAAGACCAAAGTAAGGTGAATATGACTAAGATGATTTCAAGGTTATGCTTAGTGTGAAGGGTAGTATCGGATTCCTTTCATGCATTGCACAATTGTGCTTTGAAGTCACTTAGAAGTATGGTGCCCTTATAGTAGGAAGGCTTAAGATTTAACCATTCATATGGACTATGATTAAGATTACCAAAAAGGGATACTTGACTTGGGTGGTATTATAGGATGCTATTCTTGCTTTGCACATGTATGCTTTTGAGGTTGCTTGAGAATGGTGCTATTATGGTAAAGATGACTAAGAGTCAATTATGCTTATATGATTATGACTTATCTCCTATGATCATTATCTATATCCTATGTTTACTTATGTTCATATGATGTTTATGTTGGAGATCATGTTATGATTATGATGATTATGTTATGACTATGTTATTATCTCTTATGCTTATGTCTTATGTTGACCAACCATTTTGAGATGCTCTTACGATGTTGTGCTAGCTTTCATACTTGGTACATTTTGTACTAGCGCATTTTGCCTACATTCTAATCAAATGTAGGGTTGGAGATTGAGTTGCTTTGGAGGCTAGGTTTCTAAGCTGCAAGAAGAGTAGAAGAATTGGTGAGTCCTCATAGCTTCGAGGACAAACCCATATTTCCTTTATGTCATTTCATTATGTTTTAGACTTTGTATGGGCTGTGTCCCAAGAGTTTTATTCAAGAGTTTAATAGATGGTTTGAGACAAAGGTGTAGTAAAAACTTCTAGTTGCTTTATAAAAAATGACTTCGATTGTAGAAGTTTTAAATTTTCTGGTATTTTATTTTTATTACCTATGTTATGATGTTAAGGGCTTGTATGATACCCCTTCGGGGTCAAGTACGCCATGTTACGTTTAGGGGGTACCCCTGGGTCGTGACAAACTTGATAATCAGAGCAGAACGTTTAAAATGGTTCTAGGATTGTCTCAAACCACGTCTAGTAGAGTCTTGTTCATAAATGTGAAACGCGCCACATTTATGAATAGGAGTCTATTGGATGCTTAGGAAACTTCACTTCTTCATTCTCTAAGTTGTGCCATAGAGTTTAACACTATAAGGTCTCTCTCATATTCCTTATTTGATGGTCATTAGGATATGAGTACTCGAAGGTCTTATGCTACAAGGAGTGAGCGAGAAAGGTTGGTTCTGATGCCAATTATGGCTATGTGACTTGAGAGATTTGAGAAGATAGCTTGTGATGTTGTCTTTAGTATGAATGATGCTTCATTGTTGCCTTTATGTTGTGAAAGATGTTTAGAAGATTTTGTGTAGGCTTACTCCCAAGGGGGAGATAGTGTGCCTACCTAGCAAGGTGATTGTGAGGTTATGTTTAGTTGTTAGTAGGACCCAACTTAGTCATGATGATTTTTGAAGTATGTTGATAGATTGGTAGAATAGGATGTTTAAGTAATGACTAGATGGGTTGAGTGAGTAGACTCCTCTAAGAAGGGTAGAAGTGCAATTCACCATGGTTTAGAATCATCTTGTGTAAGCTTAGTGATGAATTTCTCCAACCTTAGAATTAAAAGAAATGATGCGTTTAAGAGTTTCTATAGGCTTGCTCCCAAGGGGGAGATAATGTACTTAGATAGCAAGGTCATTGAGTATCCTTGATGTTCATGAATTAGTTTTGCTTGAAATTTTCACCTTGAGAGGTGTAGTGAGTATGAGAAGTTTAGTCCCGGTTTGTTAGGCATATGTGAGACCTTAATTGGTGTTAGTAAGGTTGCTTGTGAGCTATAGTTGCTTAGTGAGAACCTCTCTAATTTAGAAGTACCGGTAGAGATCTTAGACCGGCAAGTAATGAAATAGAAGAACAAGGAAGTTGTTCCATGAAGTAGTGTGGAGTTTTCTTTAATAAGGAATTTGGTTAAGAGTGCTACTTGGGAGGCCAAGGGCCAATGATATGTCCCAATGTCCTCATCATTTCCTTCTACTCCTATTCAAGATTGAGATGATAGGTTCCTCTTGGTTTGCTTTTACGTGAAGTCATGTGTGAATTGTATGTTTCCATGATCTTCTTATGTGATGCATGTTCATGAAATTCTTAGGTCTTATTAGAAATGACTTATATGCATTTTTTCCTCATGTTGTAGTGCATTTGAGTAAAGTTGCATATAGACTTCATGAGTTGATTATTGAGAATGCCTTAGTTTTTGGAGTTAATAGATTCCTCCTTGAATAGATGATTTTTGAATGTAATTTACATTTAGGCTCCATGTGTGTGTGTTGATCATGTTTTAGCTAGGAGATGTTAGTTCCTCCTTGAAAATGAGTAGATATAGAGTTTCAAGCATTTTGGGTTGGTAGAAGCAGTTTCTACTCTCTTGTGTTGCATTGAATGTGTTTAGCTTGGAATTGAATTTTTTTTCCTTGGTTGAGCGCATTAGATGTAGTACATGCATGATGGGCTGTTAGATTAGAGTTTTGACTTTAACAAGTGTTTAGAATCGTCATTCGAGGATGAATGATCCCAAGGGGGAGATATTGTAACACCCCGGAAACTAGCAAGTTGAACTAGTGAGTTCTAAAGCCTTTCTTAAGAGGTTTGGAGTGTGGTATGAGGATTAAAAGTTGTAAAAAAGACTCTCGTACTTAGAATGGAGTTTTAAGCGTTAGGGCGTCAAGGTACAACCCCCAAGGACCACCCAAGGGGTCCTTGAGGAGGACCTCAAAACTGCCCCTAAAATCTATAATTTGGCAGCACATACAGATACCATCTACTGGCTGTAGATGGACCCACGCCCCATAGGTTGAGGTCGTGGGTCAAGGCCTGGAGTGGCCTGCAATATTTAAGCTGCAGACATCACCTACGGAGGTGGTGCATGATGAGTCCACAAATTGGACTCATTTAGGGCTTTATTTTGATAAGAATAGTGTCCTCGAATGCTTATTTTGTCCAAATATCTGATGAAAACTCTTAAGTTTCAGGTATTTGAAGTTTTAGTGAAAGTATGGACACTTAGGCGCAAAAAGGAACAAAAAGTATGAAAAGAACGAAGAAGCTGAAGCCCGAGCATCGCCAAGAACACTTGGCGATTCGCCGAAGTTATTTACTCCGCCCTTTGTTCCAGTATGTGAAGCCCTGAAGGAGAAGGATCAAAAAGGCGACGAAAGGAGCAGTCAACTCTTCGCCGAATAGTTCCGTGAAGCAGTACTATAGTGCCCAGTGGTCCAGAATGTGAAGATGCTGAAGGCAAGCATGAAACGGTAATGAAAAAGAAGAAGGGCGGGTCGCCAAGTCATTCGGCGGCATCGACTAACTTTGCTGAAACATCCGCCAGCGCTATTTTATGAAGTCTATAAATACTAAACTTGTTATTAATTATTAGGGAGTCGAACCTTTATTTTAATTTCCAGAATAGAATAGTACTTTTTGGATATTTTCTCTCAAGTTTGGAGAGGGTTTTTGGGAGACTTGAAGAAAGAAGGATTTCATCTTCCCCAACATGGAAGTGGGTCTTCTCCATTCTTCTTCCTTTGCTTAAATCAAGGTTTAATTTCTTATACCCATTTAATTTTACTATCCTTTTAGGTGTATTTTGTTATTTCTTGATGTGTGGCTAAAAACCCCTATTCTTAGGGTGTGATTTAGCAAATATGTGTTGATATTATTATTGTGTCTTGCTTGCTGATAGGTTAGATGTAGTTTAATGGTGATTTCAACTAGTGGATGTGGTTTAATCTAAAGGGTTTGTAGTTGCAAATACAAAACCACCCATGTGTTTTCTGCTTGCCCGAGAAGGAGGTCGCGAAACCAAGACCACTAGACTGATGGCCTAAGGAGTGGGTCGACATGAGTTTCAGCCCGAGAGGTGGGCCCTAGTCCCATATCCTAACACTCAGCTCGAGAGAGTGAGTGTGGTAAGGTGTAGGCTGGTCTTCATTTGGCAAATGGGTGTCCGAGAGAAACACATTAGGAAAGAGGTAAGTTGCCCGAAAGGGAACTTATTTCCATTTAAAGCTTAGCCTAGTCACTACTATCTAACTTATCCTCGAAGTCTTTGCAGTATTGGCTAGATCAAAAGTCATAGGGAGAAATGATCCACCCAGGCACATAAGAGCAAGAGAGTTCAAGAAAGACGAAAAGAAAGCAGAGCTAGCCAGACAAAGGAAATATACCAATGAAGCTAGAGCAAAGAGACGAATTCCCATCGACCCTAAAGTGCCATCATGGGCTCAAAGTTTTGTTAATGCAATACGGGTCTTCAAAGCAGCTTAGGAGATAGATTAGATGATTGCAGCCAATCTTGCTGCAGAGGCCACGGCAAAGGCAAATGACGTGGACTGAAACAACAATACTCCAGAGACCATGGTTTTACTTCAGAGAAATGCATCGAATTCCCCAGCAGATACACAGACTGCATAGACATGATCCCTCTTTACCTCTTTCTGTGTCTTGTATTTCTTTATTTTGCCTTTCAGATTCTGTATTACCTGCATTTGAGGACAAATTGTTTTTTATTTGTGGTGGGGTAAGGCTCACCTTTTGTCTGCTATTTTTTATTAGTGTTTTGAATACATTTGGGCTGTCTGTTTATAATTGTGTTAATAACTGCTTTTTTGTGGATGTTTGAGCTCATGGCTCCGTTTACTTTTAATTGCAAAATGATTTTGACCCTTCATTTTGACCCATCCCAATTTTTTTGAATCTTTCGCACAATTTTGCCACCCCTCGTGAGCTGAATGTGGTTATTCTTTTGCAAGAATTTAAGTCTTCGTTTCGATCAATACCAATGACTTGAATAGTGATCTCAATGGAATGAACATGAATGTACGGCTACGATGAGGCCAAATGAAATTGCATATACAATATGTGAACTCGTTCCATCTTGATGTGATTAGCCATTTATCAAATTGATTCAATTGTAATGACCGTTGCACACTAGCGAAAGTGTATTGTCTTGTTTGACTTAAGTGTCGATGCCTTGTGTGATTAGCTTGCTTTGAAACTTGCATGAATAAGCCTAGAATTTTCCATGTTAGTCTGATTGATTTAGTAAGGTGTCCTCTTTATATGAACTTAGGCAATTTTAAAGAGTGTGAGCCAAATTTGACATATACCTCTTTTGTGGCCTACCCGTGAGCGTGTGGAACTCTTTTGAACACCCTTTGAGCCTTACTTTTCTTTTGAAGAACCTTCATGAACCCTAGACCTTACTTGAACCACTACCTATAGTCCTCTAAATTTTTGATTTAGTAAATAGCTAACTTACGCCAAAAGCCTAAGTTGAGGGTGCGGTAAAAAAGAAAAGGAGAATTCAAGAAGTGCAAGAAAAAGTCACCCCTAACCCATGGGATTGCATAAGTGGAAACCCCTTCAATTCGAAATAAAAATTAAAAAAAAAAGATGGAATATGGTACGAAGGAAATCGGGTTTCCAAGCGATCCATGAAGGTGAATAAACATGTGACTTAGAAGCATTAGAAAAAAGAATTGATAAAGGAGGAGAAGGGAATGCCCTGAGAATACAACATCTCACGAGGATGAAAAAATCATTGAGCCTAAATGACCATACCTTTGCACTCATCCCCATTACAAGCCTTAGAAAGACCTTTTTTTTATCTTGAGTAAGCCGAATCAAAAGTCGATTGGAAAATAAGGGCAAACTTATGGGTGAAAGCATGCATTGTGTTCCTCTTTTTGAGTGTGAGCGTTGCATCTGATTGCTGATCTTGAATTGATTAACCTCTATGTGTGAATATGGAATAATTCTTCATGTGAGGGCATTTAGATACTTTTTGTTGAGCTTGAACTTGCACAAGTAGCAAGTATTGCAAGCATGAGAATCTTTGGTAATGGTGTGTCACAACTTGAATCTCTGAGTACACAATTAATCCTTGCATAAGTAAATTGAGTCTTGTTGTGTGCACTCATGATTGAGTCTTGTGTAGCACTGTTTGAGACACCCTTTTTGAATGGCTGAACTTGAGTTTGCTTAAGGACAAGCAAAAGTTTAAGTTGGCGATGTTGATGAGTCCACAAATTGGACTCATTTAAGGCTTTATTTTGATAAGAATAGTGTCCTCGAATGCTTATTCTGTCTAAATATCTGATGAAAACTCTTAAGTTTCAGGTATTTGAAGTATTAGTGAAAGCATGGACACTTAGACGCAAAAAAGAACAAAAAGGCTGAAAAGAAAGAAGAAGCTGAAGCCCGAGCATCACCAAGCACACTTGGTGATTCGCCGAAGGGATTTACTCCGCCATTTGTTCCAGTATGTGAAGCCCTGAAGGAGAAGGATCAAAAAGGCGATAAAAGGAGCAGTTGGCGCTTTGCCGAATAGTTCCGCGAAGCAGTACTATACCGCCCAATAATATAGAACTTGAAGAAGCTGAAGGCAAGCATGAAACGGCAATGAAACAGAATAAGGGCGAGTCGCCGAGTTATTCGGCGGCGTCGACAAACTTCGCTGAAACATCCACCAGCGCTAATTTCTGAAGTTTATAAATACTAAACTTGTTATTAATTATTAGGGAGTTGAACCTTTATTTTAATTTCTAGAATAGAATAGTAATTTTTGGATATTTTTCTCTCAAGTTTGGAGAGGATTTTTGGAAGAGTTGAAGAAACAAGGATTTCATCTTCCCCAAGTTGTAAGTGGGTCTTCTCCATTCTTCTTCCTTTGCTTAAATCAAGGTTTAATTTCTTATACCCATTTGATTTTACTATCATTTTAGGTGTATTTTGTTATTTCTTGATGTGTGGCTAAAAACCCCATTCTTGGGGTGTGATTTAGCAAATATGTGTTGATATTATTGGTGGGTCTTGCTTGCTGATAGGTTAGATATAGTTTAATGGTGATTTCACCTAGTGGTTGTGGTTTAATCTAAAGGGTTTGTAGTTGCAATTACAAAGCCACCCATGTGTTTTTGGTTTATCCGAGAGGGAGGTCGCGAAACCAAGACGACTAGATTGATTGCCTAAGGAGTGGGTCGACATGAGGTTCAGCCCGAGAAGGTGGGCCTTAGTCCCATATCCTAAAACTCAAATCAAGAGAGTGAGTGGGGTAAGGCGTAGGCTGGTCTTCATGTGGCAAATGGGTGTCCGAGAGAAACACATTAGGAACGAGGTAAGTTGCCCGAGAGGGAACTTATTTCCATTTAAAGCTTAGCCTAGTCACTATTATCTTACAAATTTCCTTTAAAAAGCATGTACCCAACTACTTATCTCAACTTGTATTGCGATCACACCCCAAGAACATTTCCCCATACTTGATTTTCTTGTTAATTTTTGTTATTTTTACTAATTGTGACAAAAACCCCCAAATTGTTATTTGACACTTTTGTGTCACCCCCTTTTATTTATTATGTTTTTACTTGTTAATATCTTTAGCTATGATTAGTTAGAGCTTAATTTTATTTTTGTATCAATTCTCAAAACCACTCCCTTGGAACACGACCCCAACCTTTAGTTGGGTTACTATACTAGCGACGATCGTAGACACTCATACTGTAGGTTAGTGTCGTTTGTCACGATAAGCATCAGTCCACGCTCAGTAGGTCTACCCACAGTCCGTGGGTGGTGAGGTCGTAGGTCATGCAGATTTTTCAATTATAGTATTTAGTTAGGGGATTGCGGGTTAATTTATTAATTAATTAGGGGTTAAGGTAGGTCGGTTAGTTAGTTATTTAGCCACCTTTATAAGCCTAATGGACCCCTAAAACTAAGTCATTAACTCATTCATATAAAGATCCCAAAATACTCTCCAAAAATCCTCTCACTAGAAGTGAAGAAGAAGAAGAAAAAAAGAGAAGAGGGCAGATTTCCTCAATTTTTGAGAGCTTTCATTAGGTCTTTGAATCAAGGTATGTTTAGATTATTCATGTATAGGTTCTTCTACCCATATATCCCCCATAGTTTCCCCCAATTGTGAAGTCAAAAACCCAATTCTAGCTAGGGTTGTGCTTACATTGTGGGTAGGATTTGGGTATGATTCCACTCTAGTGGATAATACCAATTATGATTGATTTAGCTTTGTTTATTGGTATTATTATGAATTCATGTGATTTCTATGGTAAACCCTAGTCTACATTGATGAATGTGATATTTGTGGGTTTATGCCATTAAAGGCAATGTTGAAGGTTCAAATGTGATCTTTCAAAATCAAAGTCATGTATAGTAATTGATCAAAGTTAGGATCATCTAATCATGAATTGAACTAGACTTTATTGAATATGAAGGATCTTGACTTGTGAAGTTAAAATTGAACTTTTATGAATAAATTATGACTAGAATCACTTAGTAGTAAAGAATCTGATTGAATATCTTGTAATTTAGACATGAATTATGATAGAATGAAGTTAAGCTTGAAAGTAGGGTTGTATCCATCAATGTTAGGGCCTTGGGGGTAAAGCCAATATTATGTGATTGTGTTGTGTATTGCTTCTCTCTTACACACTTAGGCATAAAGATCCTAGGAGATCCTAGGTTCTCTCACATAGAATGATTCTAGGTTGGCTAAATAACCTAAAGAGATTCAAAGCATGTTAGACTAGAATAGCTTGAAGTTGTGATGTATGTTCCCTTCATGTATAGATTGGCTTAGTACGATAAGACCAAGGTTGATAGCATGGGATGGATTATTTATACTCTCCTAAGGTATAACTTGACTTGGCATTGTAAAATGCATTTCATCGTAGTATGTGTTAGGAGTAGTCATGGTAGCCTAGTATTGAGGATTCATTCTCTCCTAAGGGTAGCTTGAACTAGAATTGTTAGGATGCCTTCATGGTAGAATGACTTGGTTTGGCTAAGACCATTTCATGGTAGCTTTAGGATTGAGGACTGATAAACTCCTAAGGATAGCTTAGAATTGAAAATCATACTCTCCTAAGGATAGCTCACATTAGCATGTTGGGATGCTGTTGAGGGTAGCTTAACTATGCATTGTAAGATGTATTTCAAGGATAGATTGGGATGGAGGACTTATACTCTCCTAAGGATAGCTTAGGATTAAGGATCCATACTCTCCTAAAGGTAGCTTGACCTTGCATTGTAAGATGCTTGTCAAGGGTAGCTTGAGTTAGGTCAGTCATGGTAGCTTGGGATTGAGGACTCATACTCTCCTAAGGATAGCTTAGGATTGAGAAACATACTCTCCTAAGGATAGCTTGCATTTGTATCCTAGTATACCTGTAAGGGTAGAATGACTTAGTTGGTCTAAAACTATTGCATGGTAGCTAGCATAGGACACTTGTTCCTTTCATTGAGTAGCTTGGACTTACATGTTAGTGTGTCTTTGTAACGACCCTAAAAATGAATAAGTGAAACTAGAGCCTAACGTGTGTGTGTTAGAGTTTGATGTGAGGTTTGATGGTTCTTTATGTTGTCCCGAGCCATGGTTGAGATGTTTAGAGGTTAGGTGTCAAGGTACGACCACCCAAAGTGTCTTTAAAGAGGACCCTAAGTCTAAACCCCAAGACCCCAAGGAAACCATCAGGCTTCCCATGAGGAGACGAAACTTAATAAAATGAATAAAGATGTAAAATGGGCTAGGCCCGATGAATAAAGTCAACCAAGGTCCAAAAAGAGGTTCTCCAGTCAAGATACCTTAATGGTTAACAGTGATAGGGTTTCTAACCCTAATTCCCAAGGAGGAAGAGGAAGTGGTTCTTCTTTTGAAAGGTCTATATGTGCAAAGCGTGGAAAGCAACATTTGGCTAAGTGCCTTGCTGGCACAGATCTGTGCTTTGGGTGTGGAAAGAATGGACACAAGATGAGAGATTTCCCAACACTCTCGGCAGAAGGAAGGGAGGATACTCAAGCTTCTCCTGGTGGCCCAGATTCTAATGCTATAAAGAATAGTTGTTTCTATGCCCTTGAAGCTAATAGACAATTCTAGTCTTTTCGATTGTAAAGGGTCGTGTCCCTATTCTTTTTTAAGATTGTGTCTAAGATGGCCATGTGAGATATAGACTTCCGCTTGGGTTTAAATATTTTTGAATGTCTTTAGATTGTATGGTTTTAGAATAAAAAGTTTTAAATTCCTTACTATTTCTATTACCTATGCGATGAATGAATGTTATGAGGTTTGTTTAAGACCCCTTCGGGTTCAAGTACGTCGTATTGCTTCCGAGGCGTAGACTCGGGTTGTGACAAACATGGTATCAGAGCACAAGGTTTTGGGAATGTATTTTAGGTTGATGTCTCACAAGCCACGTCTAGTAGAGTTTGGTTCATCAGTGTGAGTCGCCACACATCTATGAGCAAGAGGCTATAGGACATTAGGAGTTACACTTCTTTCATTATTCTTGAAGTTGTGCCTTAGAGTTTAGCTCTACAAGTGTCCTTTTCCTAACCTATCTCTTGTGTTTATAGGATATGAATACAAGGGCTAACCCAAGGAGGGTGGAGGAAGAGAATGTGGATGGGGGAGTTCCTCCCCAAGGTCGTCAAGCTGACCAAGTTCCTCTAGGCAATCAAGGAAATAAAGTTCTGGTGTATCCCCCGCCTATGACCAATGATGAAGTTAGGTCGGCTCTGTTGACGATGGCTCAAGCAATAACTACTCAGGCTCAATCCATGACGGACCAAGCTAATAGGGATGTGGGGCCTAGAGTGAATGCTAATGAGAGTTCTATGGCTTCGAGATTGAGGGATTTCTCTAGACTGAATCCCCCGAGTTTCTAGGTTCCGAGGTAGAAAAAGATCCCTAAAGGTTTGTTGATGAGGTAAGCAAGATACTTAGTGCAATGGGGTTGTCCTCGGAGGAGAAGGCGGAGTTAGCTTCCTACCAACTAAAAGATGTGGCTCAAATTTGGTATGAACAATGGAAGGGTGAGAGGCCTAGAGGAGCGGGTCCCATAAATTGGGAGGTGTTCAAAGAGGCATTCCTTGATATGTTTTTCCCTTTAAAGTTGAGGGAACAAAAAATGGTAGAATTCATGAACCTTCATCAAGGGGGTATGAGTGTGAAGGAGTACTAACTCAAGTTTACCCAACTATCCAAATATGCTCCAACCTTAGTAGCAAATTCTAGGTCTATATTGAATAAGTTTGTGATGGGAGTGTTCGGTTTGGTGAAAGAAGAATGTCGCACGAAAATGCTCCATCATGATATGGATATATCAAGGCTCATGATATATGCTCTACAAATGTATTTTTATGAAGAATGGCATAATGTTCCTAAAGATGTTGTGATGAGCATGATGTGATTTGGAGAAGGAAGTTCCTCCAATAAAATGAGAAATGTGAAGTTTTGATGCATAATGAGTTTGTAGATGTAGTTCCTACCTTCTTGCTTGCATTGAGCCTTTATGATATGCAGTTGATGTTTCCTCCTATGTTTATGCATTTATATTTATGTTGCATGCTTGTTGGGATGCTTATTTGAGTCGTCAACCCCTTAATGTGTTTTAAGTGTCATTCGAGGACGAATGTTCCTAAGTGGGGGATAATGTAACGACCCTAAAAATGAATACGTTAAACTAGAGCCTAACGTGTGTGTGTTAGAGTTTGGTGTGAGGTTTGATGGTGCTTTATGTTGTCCCGAGCCATAGTTGAGGTGTTTCAGGGTTAGACGTCAAGGTACGACCCCCCAAGGACCACCCAAAGGGTCCTTGAGGAGGACCCAAAGTCTAAACCCCAAGACCCTAAGAAAACCATGAGGCTGCCCAAAATGGGGTGACCTACGGAAGGGGTCCATACCCCTGGATGGCCTCTGTAGGTCAAAGGCCCCCAAAACATGCTACATCCCCAAATGACGGATGACCAGGACGGGGCGTCAACCCATCCACGGTCCGTGGATGGGGAGTCGTCAATCACACTTGTTTTTGCTATCTTGGTTCGGCCAAGCTAGGGGTGGATTGGTAAATTCATCCCAATTTTTTTTAAGTGTATGGGAATTTATTTTAAGTATATTAAGATATTTTAAGAGTATTAAAACATTGAAATACTATTTTAGATTTTATTTTTCAATTTCCCTAAATCAAAACCCCTCCCTCTCCAAATATCTTCTCTCTAGTACTCCATTGAAGACCAAGAGAGGAAGAAAACTTAGGGCTTGAAGAGGAAGGACTAATTGAGTATATTTTCGTGGAATTCATCTATTAAGGTATGGTGATCCTTCATCTAGGGGTATATTTCACCCATAGAGTCCATTTAAAATCACTTTCAAAGTTTTCAAGTTTCTCAAAAACCCTAGATCTTACTCAATCTAATGGGTTCTTTCATCAAACATTTTCAAATGGTTTCTAATGAAAAATTATGATTGTATTAATGTTTAATTGATGATTTATGATGAAAATACTCTATGAACCCATGAATTCTCTCAATTACTAAATTGTCCCTTTAAGAAGTGGGTTTGTTGATGATGAATGCATGTGAATTGAAATTGCCTAAATTGCTTTAGATTATTGAAGTATATCATTACCCATGTCCTAATTGTAGTAAATTTTTGGTTTCTTGGTGATTTGGAAGTATGACCCTTGAAGGGAAAGTTATGATCAATTACTTATTGAATTAGAATTGTGAATTAGATGTTGATCCACTTGAAAGGTGGAGTTATTTATTTACTATGTATACTGTTCTATTGAATTGATGGATATATTCCTTGTACCCTACATGTGGAGGTTAATGTATAATTGTGATATGATGTATGTGTGTGATATAGATGACTGAATGATGATCATGCCTAGAAGTTAACTGTGTTAGGATTGAATGTTATCTCTCTATTAACACTTGTTAATGATGGTGATGATGTGAAAGGCTATTCTCACATACACAGACACATGAATGAAGAATCAATGAAGTTCATGAGAATGTTAATGATGAAGTACTTATTGAAAAGCTTTTCTCAATTGTACTCTAATGAATGATAATGATGTGTAGATTGAAAGGATATTCTTGATCTTACACTAATGAATAATAACGGGATTCTTAGTTGAAAGGATTTTCTCATCTTTTAATCTATGAGCTATCCAATGAATGTTGGGAGGGGATGGATGCTCATCCATGAGTTGAGGCGGAGTATCTAGTAGCAATCTCTTGATATGGATTCTCATTCGTGAGTTGAGGCAGGGTGTCTAGTAACAATCTCTTATCCCTTAATGTAATGAATGTTAACTACTCTATGGGAATGTAGGCTAAGCACCGAGAGGATATTGAATGAGATGGATACTCATCCATGAGTTGAGGCGGGGTTTCTAGTAGCAATCTCTTGAGGTGGATGCTCATCCATTAGTTGAGGCGGAGTATCTTGTCGCAACATTCGTGTCCCATAACTGTGTGCCCACATAGGATACCTAGTTGATCCACTTAAGCTAAATAATGGTCTTCTTTAGGCAAGTTGTCCACCTTCTATGGTGTAGGGTTACACGACACCGGATTCCATGATCTAGATCTCATGGTCTATGTCAGTTAAACGCTTATTCCCATAATGTGGGATGTGCATTATAGTTTCTTGAGGAGTTCTATGAAGTGTGGGTAGTAGTATGGGATGCTATCCATACATGGCACGAGTAGGCTTCAAGAGGGCTATAGTGAGTTCTCTAAGTATTGATGACTAATGAATGAAATTCCTCTAAATGAAGCTAATGAAGAATGTTGATTTGAATGTCTAATGTAATGATGCATGCTATACTTGGATTATAATATGAGTTACTTCCTTGTTATGACTTATTGTATTTGAATTTGCCTTGCCTATGTGACTTCGAAAGAGTACTTAGTGTGAGTAGTAGTATGGGATTCTACTTGCACATTGCACAAGTATGACTTAAAGTTGTCTTAGGTGATGGTCCTTTTGATGATATGCCTTGTGCAATGTTTAGCTCTTATGAGTGAGTATTATTGAAGATGGAAAGGTTGAATGGTAAGTTCACTTTTGGTGACCTTAATGTGGTACCTTGGTGTGGATGGTAGTATGGGACGCTATCCATACATTGCACAAGGTATAGCATGAGGGTTACTCGAGGTGAAGGCTAAATGTGAAGGTAAAGGGTTACATGTTGATATTGCTCAAATGTGATGTTATGACTTGTATGATGATTATATTTGTATTTGATGTCTCTTATTCTATTGTTCATGATATTTCTAAAAAGTGTCATAATACATGGTTACCAACCAAAATGTTCCTTTTAAAGCATGGTTTTGCATGGTCATCATACTTAGTACATTTTTGTGTGCTAACCTATATTTCTCTTATTTTTCCTACAAGTGTAGGTTCCGACAAGTGATCGATTCTATCAAGATTGAAGTGCTTGGATATAGTTTCCTCCAAGACTTGGTATGTCCTCATGGATCCGAGGACAAGAACTCTTATGTTTCCTTTTGTTCATGTAATAGACAATTCTAGTCTTTTCGATTGTAAAGGGTCGTGTCCCTATTCTTGTTTAAGATTGTGTCTAAGATGGCCATGTGAGGTATAGACTTCCGCTTGCGTTTAAATGATTTTGAATGTCTTTAGACTGTATGGTTTTTGAATAAAAAAGTTTTAAATTTCATACTATTTCTATTACCTATGTGATGAATGAATGATATAAGGCTTGTATAAGACCCCTTCGGGGTCGAGTACACCGTGTTGCTTCTGGGGTGTAGACTCGGGTCGTGACAGTCTTCTAAGGTAGTTAGCTTAGCTTAACCTAGTTAAGTTAGTAAGATGATCGCATGGTCTAGCCTACTAGGGGTTATTCCTTGGTAGGCTTGAATTGAGAAATAGAGTTTATTCATGGGTTTTGACTTGCCTAGTACTAAATAAAGAAGTACTTTATATGAATAGAGGAAAAAAGAATAGAGGGACTAGTCCCTAACTAGTGAACATTCATGATATTCTAAAGGAGTACTTAGTGTGGGTAGTAGTATGGGATGATATCCATACATTGCACAAGTATAACTTAAGGTTAGGTATGAAGGGTTCCCACACATAGTATAGACTTAGCTTAGGTTGTTGCTATAGTTGCCTTCCAACATATGAGTGAGTAAAGATGATAGTTCTATTGTCTATATGAAGATAGCCAATAGTACGACAAAGTACGGTGAATATGACTAAGATTATTTCAAGGTTATGCTTAGTGTGAAGGGTAGTATGAGATGCCTTTCATGCCAATGCACAAGTGTGCTTTGTAGTCGCTTAGAAGTATGGTGCCCTTATAGTAGAAAGGCTTAAGATTTAACCATGCATATGGACTATGATTAAGATGACGAAAAAGGGATACTTTTCTTGGGTGGTATTGTTGGATGTTATTATTGCTTTGCACATGTATGCTTTTGAGGTTACTTGAGAATGGTGCTATTATGGTAAAGATGACTAAAAGTCAATTATGCTTATATGATTATGACATATCTCCTATGCTCATTAACTATGTCTTATGTTGACTTATGTTCATATGATGCTTATGTTGGAGATCATGCTATGACTATGATGATTATGTTATGACTATGTTATTATCTCTTATGCTTATACTTATGTTGACCAACCATTTTGAGATGCTCTTATGATGTTGTGCTAGCTTTCAAACTTAGTATATTGCATATTGCCTACATTCTAATCAAATGTAGGGTTTTGGAGATTGAGTTGCTTTAGAGGCTAGGTTTCCAAGGTGCAAGAAAAGTTGAAGAATTGGTGAGTCCTTATAGCTTCTAGGACAAACCCATATTTCCTTTATGTCATTTCTTTATGTTTTAGACTTTGTATGGGTTGCGTCCCAAGTGTTTTATTCAAGCGTTTAATAGATGGTTTGAGACAAAGGTGTAGTAAAGACTTCCGCTTTCTTTATGAAAAATGACTTCGATTGTAAAAGTTTTAAATTTTCTGGTATTTTATTTCTATTACCTATGTTATGATGCTAAGATCTTGTATGAGATCCCTTCGGGGTCAAGTACGTCATGTTACGTCTAGGAGGTACCCCTAGGTCGTGACATGGCCAGCCTTACCCGATTAGCAAATGTCCGAGCTACCTAGGTTGAGACAGACATGCCTAGGCTCATCAATCAGGACATTGAGAAGGTCTTGGATCCTTTGACTGAGTGGGTGGTCAGGTGTGAGGGGGCTATTTAGAGCCATACTTTGAGGCTGGAAGATCTGGCATCTAGGATTGAGGCTCGAGAGAAGGCTAATGGTAGCTTTGGTACACTAGACACTCTGAGAGCTGAGATTTCTACCTTGCGAGCAAAGGTGGTCCAGTTAAAGTCGACGGACATCTCTATGCTTTGGGGAGAGGTTCCCTTCCCAGATGTACCAATTTTTGAGCCTGTGGCTATTGTGCATGATGAGTTTGTTGCTAAAGATGAGAATCAGAGGGTCGAGGAGAAGTTGGCTAAAGAGACTGATGACGAGGAGTTGTAGGCTCATGAGTAATGGATTGTTGAGACACTGACTAAACTCTAGAAGACCAGTGAGTTCATTATTTAGACATCCATAGAGAGATCTCTTTGAGAGACTTCTGAGATTGGGTCTACTGGAGTCACTCCAGATTCTACCATACATCCTACTTCTGTGTTGGGTACTAGTGCCCTAGTTGAGCCTTCCTTGCCACCTCGAGTGATCCTTTTTCCAGGTATTGATGCCCTTCTTGAGACTTCACAACAGTACAGGAAAAGTGTGAATTACATGGGGATTTTCCTAGAGATTAGCATGAAATTCCACAGGAAACTTATTTTCCTCCAAATTTTCATACTAATCCCCAGGAAAATCCCGATGTAATTCACACTTTTGTTGTAGTGCAACTTGAGACTCCAGATGAGAGTTCCACATGCATAGCCTATCAGGGAGACCCTTTATCTAAGCTGCCAATACTTATATTTGACTTGCATTGAGGACACTACATTTATTTTTTTTGCTGGGGTGAGGGTCTTCGTGCCAATATTCTCCTTTTGCTTGTATTTCTATTATTTTTAGTTTTGAATGGCTATAGTAGTGCTTTGTATTAATATTATAGTGTTCTTTTGGGTTTAAGCTTGATTTTCTATTTTTGTTTTGTTCGCCGTTGATATGGAAACCCCCCATGAGTTCAAATCGTTAAATGCTTGAAATTTTCATCGATAACAATTCAAGGAGAAATTGTGTTTGGGATCGATGTCTTGAATAGTACTCATGATGAGCATGCTGCATAGTGTTGGTGTCTTAAGAATGAAATCGATGTGGTTACACTTTTGAGTGATCTCTTTGAATATTTTTTTGACTAGTTGCGTTTTGATGTGAGTCTTGCAATGAACATCACATGTACGCTTTAGATCTTTACATGATGTGCTAAATGAGTGTATTTCGAAGTGTCATATATGGTGAGGTCTTACTTGAAAGCATACATGTGGAGTCCTAGAATTTGCCTTATTAGTCCAATTGTGTGAATCTTGGTGACTGTGAGACATCATCTTAGGTAATAATTTAAAGAGGGAACTAAATTGTCCATAAAGCCTTTGTGACTACCTTGTGATGGTGTAAATTTATTTTGACACCATTTGAGCCTAACTTATTTGTTGATAACCCAAAGAAGCCTCTTGAACCAAATTACCCCTACCTTCTCACCAAAACTCATTTTTGAAGCATTGTATTGTTGCAATAGCCAACTTAGGCCAAAATCCTAAGTTGGGGTATGGAAAGGAAGGATGAATGAAAGTCAAGTGAAAGGCAAAGAAAGAAGAAATGAGACTCAAATCTGAAAGTTTTGCAAAACAAAGGAACTCCTCCTTAGAAAAAAAAAAATAGATATCATTATTGTGATGGAAATATCTTGGAAAATGAAATGAAAAAGAGAGTGAATGAAATAAAAGCGGAATTCCAAATAATTTGAGTGACAAATCAAGCTTTGAATTCTCAAACGAAAAAAAAGAAAAAGAATTTGAGAAGAGGTGATGATGATTGCAACAATTCTTTGAAAAGGTATAAGTCACCGATCCAAATTGACCATACTTTAACCCTTAGCCTCATTAAAAGCATAAAGACCCATGAGATCTTGAATGAACTAGGTTGTGTGATGATTGGAAAATATGCGCAAACCTGTGGAACAAAGCTTGCATGTGTTTCTTTTTTTGAGAGAGTAAGAGTTGCATTGATTCCTATTACCTTTGTTGATTTGCATCGTGAGAGCATGGAATCGTTCGATGTGAGGGCACTTGAATGCATTTATTGAAACATGTTCTTGCATTATACAAGAAGCAAAGGTGAGCTTCAGCTTGTGTTAAAACTAGTTAGTCATCATTTGAAGCCATTTCTTAATGTGATTTAGGGTAACATGCTATTTAGAGTAGTCTTGCTATAGCACTTGCATTTTAGCTCTCATTGAGTACTATTGTAGTGACCTTTATTGAGCTTTATGTGTTCACGAGTTACTTGAGGACAAGCAAAAGTTTAAGTTGATGTGTTGGTGAGTGGTATATTTGCACTCATTTAAGGTCTATTTAGCTCAATAATTAATGTCCTCAATGCCTAACTTTATCCTTTTCTAAAGCAATATTGGTTATTTGCATCTATGGAGGAAATTGGACTAGGCAAGGACTGATGCTTGAAATAATGGCCAAAAACAATAAAGAAGTGAAAATTGAACATTCTTGATTTCCTAACATGAAGGGGGGATCGCCAACTGAACTCAACCTCACCCTAATTGACAGTGCAGAGCACTTGAGTCTACTAAAGAAGGTCGGTGAACTCCAGTAGGAAAGGCGATGCACCGAGGAAGAATGGCGGTCCTGATATACATCTCCCAAAGTGACAGTGTGCAGTGCAAAAACTGAATGCTCAAAAGGTGAACCAAGGTGATATGAGGCAATCGAATTTGCCAACAAAAACCTAAAGCCTAGAGCATTACAAGCCGATATGAGGAGCGAAGGGAGATTCGTCGAGTAGGTTTGGCGGACCCGACTTTGTCGTTGAGTTAGTCGCATTGTAGATTTTTGGGCCAAATTTTTGAAAAATATAAATAGCCCAAAGGATACAATTTTAAGGGAGTTGGAGAGTTAAAGTTTTTCTTTAGTTGTAAAATTCAGTTTAACGGTTTTTGGAGATAAAGAGTCTAAACTCACTTTACCTTTGAAAAACACTTTTCTATATTTTAGGGTTTTACAATTTGTAATCTGAATTTGAAAAATTGAAGTTGAATCCGAAGTTGGTTTACTCTTAATTGCTTTATTCCTTGTAGCCCATGATTGCTTTCATGGAAGGTATAATTTCTTTAATTTTTGTGATGGGTGGCTAGAACCCCAAGATATATGGTGCTCAAATGGGGTTGGGTGTTGATTTAATGTAGTGGGTATTATGCTATGCTCTGTTTTGTTGCAGTTCATGCATGAATTTGGACTATTTATCATGGGGTTAACATAAGGGTTAATGTTGCAAACTTAATTCCTACTTCCGATCTTCGGTCGATGCTCGAAAGAGACTAATTGGAGTGGGTAATTAGTTCAATATTAGAAATTTAGGTTTGATGTTTGTAGATTGCTTGAAAGAGAGGTTATGGGTCAGACTTATTTACCATATTCTTGAATGAGAGAATAGAGTAAGGTTTTGGGTTATTTAGGATTGGCATTTAGATAAGATCGATAGGAGATTCTATACATAGATTATTTGAGATTGAAAGATGATTAACGTCAATGAAGATGACTTAGCCTATTCATGAATGTTCATACTATAGAGCAGCTCAATTACCCCTATGTGAGATTGATTTTCAATCCCCGTACCCCTAGATTAGTTTTTAACTTTTGATTTCTTCGATACTCTAGTTTAAGTACTATAATTGATAAACAAACCTTTATATTAAGTTGGTGGTATCTTCCACCCAATTGTTCTTACTATTACAAATGAACTAATTTAAAGTCTAGACTTCATGATAAGGAATTCTCCACGATATACCATTTCATGTGGGATTCGACCCCGACTCTTCATTGCATGACTGCGATGGCTCACTCTTTTAATTGATTTTTAAAGGTGATTAGTGAATTATCACCTTTCTTTTTGTAAATAATGAATAATCATACTTACTTTTCTTGAACTCTAAGTTTAGTAAGGCTTCTATTATCTTATGATTCCATCGTCTTTGAGCATGTTTTAATCGATACAAGGATTTAATTAGTCTACATACCTTCTTCTCCCATAGATGGAAAATCCTTGAGGCAAAGACATGTATATTTCATCATATAAGTGACATCCATTTGATTAATATGCCACTACTTGGATGTTGCCAAAGCTAGAATAGTTCTCACTGTTGGCATCTTCACCATAGGAGAAAAAAAATTCTTGTAATTTATTCCCTTTTTTTACCAACTACTAGCCTTGGTTTAAATCTTTCTATCTTACCTGTTGATTTATACTTAATTTTGTAAATCCATCTACATCCTCTAGCAATCTTTCCCTAATAGTAATTCAGCTAGTTCCCAAGTATCATTACTCTCAAGAGCCTGGATCTCACTTTGCATTGCTTCAATCCACCTAGGATCTTTAATAGCCTCTGCATAAGTAGTTGGTTTAGTTAACACATATGTTGCAAAAATAAATGTTTGATATGACCTTGAAAGACCACAATATGACAAGTAATTAGAGATAAGATACTTCACATCCCTATTAATGTTAAGGGAAATAAAATCTTTCAGTCACACAGGAGGATGAACTACCATTGATGTCCTCTTATAAGGTATAACTGGTATAGTATTGTTTACTAGGACTTTTATTTTTTCAGTAAGCCCATCCTGAGATAACTCTACATGTCGTTCATGTATTTGCTGAGTTGTTTGTTGTTGTAGTACATTGTGAAGGTTGACATGCTATATCAACCATACCTTCTACATAGTCTAACACATCAACAAAAAGAGCCTGAGGTTTCTCAACCTATAACTTAGACAAAGGGAATACAGACTCTTTAAAAATGGCATTTTTGCTAATAAAGAATGATTGGTCAGCTATTTCATAGAAGATATATCCCTTTTGTACTTCGAAATATCCCATGTGTATTGTTGCTCTAGAACATGGAGCTAACTTGCCAACTACTGCTAATTTCTTTGCAAAACAAAGACAACCCAATAATCTTAAATGCATGAGCATGGCGACTTACCATAGAGTCTTTCATATGGAGATTGACAATTTATAACATTACTAGGAATTCTATTGATCACATAAACTACGGAAAAAATACAATGACCCCAAAACTTTATATGTATCTAACCCTGAAATCTCAAGGCTCTAGTGACTTCTAAAACATGTCTATGCTCAGAAACTTCATTTTTTTAGGAGTATATGGAAATGAACTTTGATGAATCACCCTCATATTCTTGAAGAATTTTTCACAGACTAAATTAAAAAAACTTTGTACCATTATCGGTCCGTTTGATTTTTACAGATTTATCAAATTGTGTCTACACATACTAGACAAAATACTGAAGAGATAGACACAAAGCTATGCTTTAACAAGAATAACCAAGTCATTCGAGTAAAATCATCTACCATAGTAAGAAAGTATCTATTACTATCAAATGTTAGTGTTTTATATGGCCCCGTTACATCCATGTGTAGTAACTCAAAGCTAGCAACACTTTTAACACTACTTAAAGGAAAAGATGATCTTTTTTGTTTAGCATAAGGACATATAGTACATTTGTCCACTATTTCTGCATCTTGCATCTTTTAGGAATTTTCTGAAATTCTATTTGTTGCACATGACACAGCTTATAGCTGACCTTGTGTTAGCTTGTTGCGTAGGAAATATAGCGCTCCATCCTCTTTACCAATCTCCCTCTCCTTCCCACTGTATAGCTCCCATAAAACACAAAGTGAGGGAAAATGTGACTGAACACTGCAAATTTTTAGTCACTTTGCTCACCGATAGAAGGTTGTATTGAAACTTGGGTAAACATAAGGCATTTGTAGTAATACGTCATCGTGAAATAGCACAAGACCCAACATTAGTCACTTTCGAAATGTATCTATTAGGTCAATAAATTTTCTTTGGACAGTCAAGCTTGACAACACAACCTTTTGTAAACATACCAATTTGTGAGACCATATGATTTGTGGCTCCTGTATAAATTATCCAAATGTCACTATTTTCATAACTATTAAGGCTTTACCTGCGGTATTACTTATATAAGTTTGTTCATTGTCCTTTGAGCTTGTGCTTGCATGATTCTGATTTAGCATTTGTATAATTTGCTCTTATTGCCCTTTAGTGAATTTGAAATTTTGAAGTTGTTTGGTACACTCATCAACTTCTTTTCCTTCACCAGTAACTTTCTTAGAATTCACCAAACTTTTTAGAGACATAGACACATTTTTTATTGAACCCATAGTTGAATCTACCTCATGAGTGTTCAACCAACTCACTTCCATGACCGTTAGTCACACTATAAGAAGCACTTGTGCCTACACCATATACTTTTTTCTTGTACCTAAACTCAGGTGGATAACCCACCAATTTATTACGCTGATCTTTACTTTGACCCTTACAATTACGAAAATCATACACAACTTTAAAGTTCCTTTTGAACCTATTAGTATTTCCAATTTGAAAACTAGAACCACCCTGATTCCCACCATTTGACTTCCTTTAATATAACTACTATTGGTTCTTGAGTACATTATCATAGGATCCACACTTGGTATTATTGAGTTCATTACAAGACCCCCACTATTAGATGAAATTGACTTTTGGCACTTATCATTAATATCATATCATAAGCCTGATAAATACTTGGAATAGGACTCATAATAAGGATTTAACTTTTTGCTTAATGATAACTTTTGTTCAACCCCATGAGAAACTGATATAGCTTCTATCTATTCAAGTGATCTAAAAAAAACCTATATATCTCTCACAATTACAACCAGGAGAAGGGACTAAAGCTTCAAACTCATTCCACACACTTTTCAATTTGGTACAGTACACAGAGATAGTGGATGTGCCCTGCTGCAAAATTACAATTTCCTTATGAAGGCTGAGAGTTCTTTAACCCTAGATCCTATCAAATTTTTCTCTCATATCCTCCCTAACACTATAGGCACATGTAGAAAAGTCTACACCGCCAAGAAGGCTCTTTGAACTAAATATAACAACCATGAAAGAACCATGGCATTAACTCTTTCCCATTGACCCCATAGTTCTTCGTTTACACTCTCGTTTTTGCAAAACCCATCAATTAGTCCAATTTTCTTTCGCCAAAGTAAAGCTAATCTTATTGATCTACTCCACAAGGAATAATTCTCAGTCCTAACCAACTAAAAAGAAATTAGACTTAAACTACTGATATCAGTGGGACTCAAGAACAAAGGATGATTATAGTCAATATATACCTTGATTGGTACTTCCAGGAGTCGCTGGATTTCCAAAGTTCTCACCATTGTTCAGTGTTGTAGCATTTACATAGCCACAAGAATTCAATCCATGTAGATCTACAGCTACACGTTCAGTTCCATTTCCCAATTTTGAGAAAAACTTTGAGTGTGACAATTAATAGATTCTGAATCTTCAAAATTATTTTGATCTTAAGCTTTTCCGGAAGCTTTGGATGATCGAAATCAAGTTATCAGACTTCAATCTACTCAAAAATTGATTGAAGCTCTAATACAATGTAGGTTTTTAAAAAGAATGCATATGGACAAGAAATCAATGAAAAAAGATTTCTATGTAGCCCAGCAATCATATAGAACTGAAGAAGATGATGTGTAAAGAAGAGGGTGAAATCATCTCTCTAATTGTATTGTATTGTATATGTTGTTAGTTTACATAACTAAAAAGAGTATTTATAGAGTTATACTCTAGAATCTTCTAGTACTAACTGTCGATTAGTTAGATTAACTAACTAATCCATATTTTAGTTACTAACAAACTCACTGCGTAATGAGCTAACTTGCTGCATAATTCCAACTTAACTAATTTATTCTTTTATGTCATTAACACTCTGCTTCTTGGCAATTAATAGTGTTTATTCTCATTGTTCTGATTCTCAAATTAGATATGTGTGCTTTGTCCAAGTTTATAATCATAATGCAATCTACTAGTAAATCATTAAATAAATGAGTTAGAAAAGATTCATGTGTATCCAATGTTGTATTAGCCAACTTGTTTGCCAATTGATTGGCTTCCCTGAATGCATGCCTCACCTGTACTTGCAAAAAGAATTATTATTGCTACATTTCATCTATGTGTTCCACTAGACTCCAAGGAATCCTCTATCCCTTTACTGCCATCCGAAGGTTAAGCAATTTACACCATCTCACAACTATAAGAATAATTATAGTTTCAGCCTCTATATTAGTAGTTATTCCTAGAGTCACAATTTCTACCTAAATCAGTTCTCCATTTATATCCCTAATGCAAAAATTGTATGAGCTTTTTCTGAGAATACCACAATTGGCCCCATCATTATTACACATGTATCTGGATAACTTTATTTAGTATGAAGTTAATGTAGTTTAGGTTTATAGCCCTATAGAACCTTTATCATTCCTACCCAATCCTTTGAGACGACTATCCATGGAAACTTCACCTTCACCACATTATATGCACAATGTAACACCCCATAACCGAAAGCAGACCTCAGTGAAGATTTCTAGAAGTTGCAGGTGCAACTCACGGTTGCCACCCACGGATCGTAGATCCACGGACCGTGCTCATGGTCTGTGGTTTTCACTTGCAACACTTCCCAGACTCAGCTAGAAAAATTCAGCTAAGGGTTGACCTACAGACCGTAGGTGGGACCATGGTCTGTGAATCAAGGTCACCAGAAAACCCAGAAAAACTCGACCCACAGCGAGGACCTACGAATAGTAGGTAGGACCAAGGTCCGTGGATAGTGGTTCGTAGAGCTGAGTCACTGAAGCCGATCCATGAATGAACAAGACGGACCGTAGGTGGGACTATGGTCCATGGACCACGTTCGTCTGTTAGTCCTGACAACAGTTATGTCAGGGTCATTTTGGAATTTTTCCTGCGCGTTTGACCCTTAAAATACGTAGTTTTGGTTAATTTTAGCCTAGAATTAGAACCTAACATAATCAATCATTCACCTAAATTATTCAAACTTAGAGCAAAACAGGGTCACGGGCAGGATTTACGGACTGTAGGTGGGACCACGATTCATGGACCAGGTCTCTGGATCGTGGTTTGCAGATCCCAGTCTATGAAGCCAATCGTCGAATGACCAGGACGGACCGTAGACGGGAGCACGGTCCGTAGACCAGGTCTGTCGGTTGGTCCCGACAGCAGTTAAGTCAGGGTTGTTTTGGAATTTTCACTATGTGTTGGACCCCTATACTACGTAGTTTTGTTTAATTTTAGCCTAGAACCATAATTAGAACCTAACCTAATCAATCATTCAAACTTAGAGCAAAACAGGGAGAAAGAGGTGCCAATTTTCCTGAAGAACACACAAAAAGGTTTCATCAACTCCAGCACCAAAGTCGAAAGATTTCTCCGTGAATTTCGTCAACAGGTATGTGGGATTTCACTAGTGGGTTCCTTTCACCAATTAGGTCCCTAGATTTCAGTCAAATTCATGATTCCCTTATTATCAACTAGACCTATGGTTTCTAGAATTATGGAAGATTATTATGAATTAGTTTCTTATTATTCCAAACCAATTTAGCATGGCTTTTATCATGTTTTAGTATAGCTTTCTTTATAAATTCAGAACTCTAGCTATGTAGTTCTTTAGTTCATGAATTACACTTGCTAGTTCAACTATTTTAGATAATTCAGATATTTCACATATACATGCCTCAGTTTTGAATATATCATCATCAGTACATTAATGTTGCATTCTTAGATTTTGCATGTTACTATTTTGAGTTATCCAGTACTATAGTGTTTCAGTATAAAGCGTTAATTATTTAATCAATTGGGAGAAGCTTAATACTGAGTGGACTAGGGTTTAGCGTACCCGAATAGTACCAAAAGTACTTACCCCGTATGTTGTAAGTCCCCTATGTGGGCATCATTTTAGTGTTCACGCCAGCATTCCTCTATACCTTTGGCCGGGTATATTGGGTCCTCTCAATGGGGCGTATACATCAGACTCCACATTTAGCTCAAGTGGTTTTATGTTGGTTATTAGTAGCTCTCTTACAGTTCAGTCAGACTCCATTGCATTTACCATGTTATAAGTTTCAGTTCAGATTTCAGTCTCAGTATGTTATAAACTTGGTAATTGCATTCAGTATTGCATGTTTAGTATTCTCAGTATATTCTCATGTGTTATCTCTTATCATTGCTCAGATTTATGCTTGATTAAGTTATGATTATTGTTCAATTTTATTCTATCCTACATGCTCAGTACCTTTCAAGTACTGACGCATACTCTACGCTACATCTTTTCGTGATGTAGGGTCAAATCCTCAGCAGTCAAATCACGCATAATTCCCGATCTTCAGTTCAGCAACATTAGTGGTGAGTCATCATTCTTCGAGGGCTAGTGGCATGATTATTTTCTCGTATTTATATTTAGTTCAGTTTTGCTAGATCTAGATGGGGCATGTCCTAGCATTTCTAGTCAATAGAGGCTTTATTTCAGACATAGTAAGTTTCAGCTTTAGAGAGTTTGACTTTTCACTTGTATTCAAACTTTCAGTTTTTCCTATATTCAGACAGTATTTGGGTATTCCCCATCATTTTAGATTTTCATATGATTTAGCTTTCGCACAGTTTTATTGCTCAGTTTATCTTTAGTATGCTTCGGATTATGCCAGCAGGGTTACCTTGGGGTCACTCGTGATCCTATATCCCATGTCTGCGTCGAGGTGGTAGCCTCGGGGAGTGACAAACTTGGTATCAGAGCACTAGGTTTAAGAGTCCTAGAATGTCTGAAAAGCTGCACTAAGTAGAGTCCTTTTCATGGGTGTAAAGTGCACCATATCTAATGAGAGGGAGGCTATGAAGTGATTTAGGAAAACTTCAATCTCTTTGTTACTTTTATCGTGCGTGAGGTATTATCCAACTTCTAATTTTTACCTCATTGTTATGCCTTTCAGATCATGCCTCATCGTAGAACTTAAGCAAGGAATTTCAATGCCCGCAACTCTAACATAGTTCCTCCAGTTCCAGACCAAGAGATTTCGAATGCAGAATTTTGGAATGCTATTCAGCTTTTGGCTCAGACTGTGATCAACCAGAACAACCAGAAGATTCTAATTCCTACAAATGCTAGTGGTGGATCAGTGCCAATCAGGGTTCAAGATTTTATTAGGATGAATCCTCCTGAGTTTTTAGGGTCACAAGTTGGTGAGGACCCACAAAATTTCATTGATAAGGTTAAGAAAATCTTTTGAATGATGCAAGTGACTAGTAATGGTAGGGTTTAGTTGGCATCCTACCAGCTTAAGGATGTTGCTCACATATGGTACACTTAGTGGAAAGACAGCTAGAGCTACTTTGTCTTTTATAACTCCCTATATAGCAGTCAACTTCAATGTTAGTCCAGAAACTATCTCAAAACCCTTCTCAGTCTCTACTCCAGTTGGTGATTCAGTTATAGTTAAATGGGTATATAGAAATTGCCCTGTCACAGTCTCTTTGAAATTCACCTAAGGAGATCTTGTAGAGTTAGAAATGGTGGAATTCGATGTCATTCTAGGCATGGATTGGTTACATTCATTTTATGCCTCAGTCGATTGTAGAACTAGGATTGTTCGTTTTCAGCTTCCAGACGAACCACTCCTAGAATGGAAGGGTAGTAGCTTAGTGCCTATGGGTCGATTAATTTCTTACCTTAAGGACAGAAAGATGATATCTAAGGGTTACCTCTATCATCTAATTTGGGTTAAGGATTCAAGCTCTGAAACCCCAACTCTTGAGTCAGTTCCAGTAATAAATGAATTCCAGAAGTGTTTCCAGAAGATCTTCTCGGAGTTCCTCCCGAAAGGAAAATCGACTTTGGAATTGATCTCATTCTAGGTACCCAGCCTATTTATATTCCTCATTATAGAATAGCTCCAGCTGAGCTTAAGGAATTGAAAGAGCAGTTGAAAGACCTTCTATATAAGGGCTTCATCAGACCTAGTATTTCCCTATGGGGTGCACTAGTGTTATTCGTGAAGAAGAAATATGGTTCTCTCAAAATGTGCATCGATTATAGGCAGTTGAACAAGGTCACAATAAAGAATAAGTACCCCATCCCCAGAATTGATGACTTGTTTTACCAACTTTAGGGTGCTAGTCTTTTCTCAAAGATAGACCTTAGATCCGGTTATGATTAACTCAGAGTCAGAGATAGTGACATTCCGAAGACAGCCTTCAGGACTCGCTATGGTCATTATGGATTTGTAGTTATGTCATTTGGACTAACCAATGCTCCTGCAGCTTTCATGGACTTGATTAACAGAGTGTTTAAGCAGTATTTGGACTTTTTCTTTATTGTCTTTATTGATGATATACTCATTTACTCTAGGAATGAGGAAGAACATGAGAATCAATTGAGGGTTGTTCCGGAAACTCTCAAAGATCGCCAGTTATTCGCTAAGTTTAGAAAATGTGAGTTTTGGTTGCAATTTATTGCTTTTCTTGGGCATATTGTGTCTAGTGAAGGGATTCGAGTGGATTCTCACAAGATAGAATTAGTGAGAAATTGGCCCAGACCTACCTATCCTACAGTTATCAGAAGTTTCTTGGGTTTGACTGGCTACTACAGAAGGTTCGTGGAAGGGTTTTCGTCCATAGCCTCTCCATTGACTAAGTTGACTCAGAAAAAGGTTAAGTTTCAGTGGTTAGATGATTGTGAGAAAAGCTTCGCAGAATTGAAAACTAGGTTGACTACAACTTTTGTTTTGACTCTACCAGAGGGTTCAGACAGTTATGTTATCTACTGTGATGCATCCACAATCGACCTTAGTTGTGTGTTGATCCAGCGAGGTAAGGTTATAGCATATTCTTATAGACAACTTAAGGTACATGAGAAGAACTATCTGACTCATGACCTCGAGCTAGAAGCAGTAGTGTTTGCTTAAGATTTGGAGACATGACTTGTATGGTGTTCATGTAGATGTGTTCATAGACTATAAGAGCCTTCGGTATGTGTTCAGTCAGAAAGAGTTGAATCTTCGCCAGAGGAGATGGCTTGAGTTCCTCAAGGATTATGATATGAGTATGCATTACAATCCTGGTAAGGGCAATGTAGTACAAGATGCCCTTAGCAGACTATCTATGGGTAGTGTAGCATATGTAGAGGAAGAAATGAAGGAACTAGCGAAAGATGTTCACAGACTTGTTCGCTTAGGAGTTCTTCTTATGAGCATATCAGATAGTGGTGTAATAGTTCAAAATGGGTCAGAGTCTTCATTGGTAGTGGAGGTTAAGGAAATGAAAGACAGTGATCCGATATTGCTTCAACTAAAGGGTGCAGTCCATCAGCAGAGAGTTGAAGTTTTCTCCCAAGGGGGAGATGGTGTACTTCATTATCAGAGTCAATTATGTGTTCCTAAGGTGGGGGAGTTGAGACAATAGATTCTTGCAGAAGCCCATAACTCCAGATATTCTATTCATCCAGGTGCCACTAAGATGTACCGTGATCTATGGGAAATCTTTTGGTGGAATGGTATGAAAAGGGATATAGCAGATTTTGTAGCTAAGTGCCCCAATTGTCAGCAAGTCAAGGTAGAACGTCAGAAACCAGGAGGTATTACTCAAGAGATAAACATTCCTACTTGGAAGAGGGAAGTGATCAACATGGACTTCATCACAGGTTTACCTTGTACTCGCAGACAACATGACTCCATTTGGGTGATTATTGACAGAGTTACTAAGTCTGCACGGTTTTTGGCTGTCAAGACTAGAGATTCGGCGGAAGACTATGCCAAGCTTTACATTAATGAGATAGTGAGGTTGCATAGGGTTCCTTTGTCTATCATCTCAGATAGAGGTCCTCTGTTTACCTCTCATTTCTGGAAGTCATTTCAGAAAGGTCTTGGTACCCAGGTTAATCTTAGCATAACATTTCAACCGCACACGGATGGGAAGGCAGAGCGTACCATTTAGACCTTAAGGACACGTTGAGAGATTGCGTGATCGATTTCAAGGGTAGTTGGGATGATCACCTTCCTCTTATAGAGTTCGCCTACAATAATAGTTATCATTCCAGCATTCATATTGCCCCTTATGAGGCATTGTATGGGCGTAGATGTAGATCTCCAGTTGGTTAGTTTCAAGTAGGTGAAGCAGCATTGATGGGGCCAGATTCAGTTAATGATGCTATGGAGAAAGTGCAACTCATTAGAGATAGACTTAAGACAACCCAGATTCGCCATAAATCTTATGCAGATGTAAGGAAAAGAGAACTAGAGTTCCAAGTTGATGCTTGGGTTTTCCTGAAAGTGTCGCCTATGCCAAGAGTGATGAGATTTGGCAAGAAAGGGAAGCTCACTCCTAGATATGTAGGCCCTTACAAGATCTTGTAAAGGGTTTATAATGAGGCTTATGACCTAGTGTTACCAACAAAACTAGCAGTAGTGCATCCGGTTATTCACATTTTGTTGTTGAAGAAGTGTGTGGGTGACGCACTGTCTATTGTACCTTTAGAAAGTGTGGCTGTGAAGGATAGTCTCACTTTTGAAGAGGTACCAGTCAAGATTCTTGATCTTCAGGTTCGAAGGTTAAGAAACAAAGAAGTCGCTTTAGTCAAGGTTTTGTGGAAGATTCAGTCCGTAGAGGGAGCTACTTGGGAAGCCAAAGCAGCCATGAAGGCCAACTATCCTCACATCTTTCCTTCTGATTCCATTCCAGCTTAAGGTAATAATTCATCTTCAGGTTTTCATTCATTCATGTGCAGTTTCAGTCTTTGCATGTTCTTGGAACTTAGTTCATTCTGTAATAAGTTTCCAGTGTTTAATGGTTGGGGTTGCAGCCCTCTCCCTCCATTTCAACTAGTATAGTCTTCATTCGAGGACGATTGTTTCCAAGGGGGAGATAATGTAACACCCCGTACCCGAACAAGACCTCAGTGCAGATTTCCAGAAGTTGTAGGTGCAACTCACGGTTGCCACCCACGGACCGTAGGGTGACCCACGGCCCGTGTTGGTGGTCCGTGGTTTGCATTCGCAACCCTCTCTAGACTCAGCTCCAAAAATTCAGATAGGGGTTGACCTACGACCAGGATCTACAGACAGTAGGTGGGACCACAGTTCGTGGATGAAGGTTCCCAGAAAACCCTAAAAATCTCGACCCCCGGCTAGAACCTACGGACCGTAGGTGGGGCCACGGTCCGTCGATCGTAGTTCACAGATCCCAGTCTCTGAAGCCAATCGATTAATGACCAGGATGGACCATAGGTGGGACTAGGTCAGTCGGTTGGTCCCGACAGCAGTTAAGTCAGGGTCGTTTTGGAATTTTTCCTATGCGTTGGACTCTAAACTACGTCGTTTAACCCCTAAACTACGTAGTTATGGTTAATTTTAGCCTAGAAACATAATTAGAACCTAACCTAATCAATAAATCACCTAAATCGTTCAAACTTAGAGCAAAAGAGGGAGAAAAAGGTGCCAGTTTTCCTCAAGAACACGCAGCAAGGTTTCATCAATTCCAGCCCCAAAATCGAAAGATTTCTCTGTGAATTTCGTCACCAGGTATGTGGGATTTCACTAGTGGGTTCCTTTCACCCATTAGGTCCTTAGATTTCAGTTAGATTCTTGATTCCCTTATTATCAACTAGACCTAGGGTTTCTAGAATTATGGAAGATTATTATGAATTAGTTTCTTAATATTCCAGATCAATTTATCATGGCTTTTAGCATGTTTTAGTATATCGTCCTTCATATATTCAGAACCCTAGCTATGTAGTTCTTTAGTTCATGAATTACACTTGCTAATCCTGCTATTTCAGATAATTCAGATATTTCAAATATTCATGCCTCAGTTTTGAATGTGTCATTATCAATACATTAATGTTGCATTCTCAAATTTTGCATGTTGTATTTTGAGCTATCTAGTACTACAGTGTTTCAGTATAAAGTGTTAATTATTTAATCAATTGGGAGAAGCTTAATACCGAGTAGACTAGGGTTTAGCGTACCCGAATAGTCCCAAAATTACATAACCAGTAGATTGTAAGTCCCCTCTGTGGGCATCATTTTAGTGATCACGCCAGTATGCCTCTATACCTTTGGCCGGGTATATTGGGTCCTCTTGATGGGGCATATACATCGGACTCCACATTTAGCTCATGTGGTTTTATGTCGGTTATTAGTAGCTCCCTTGCAGTTTAGTCAGACTCCATTGCATTGACCATTTATCAGTTTTAGTTCAGATTTCCGTCTCAACATGTTTTAAACTTGGTCATTAAATTCAATATTTCATGTTTAGCATTCTCAGTATATTCTCATGTGTTATCTCTTATCATTGCTCAGATTTATGGTTGATTCAGTTATGATAATTTTTCTGTTTTATTATATCCTACATGCTCAGTACCTTTCAAGTACTGGCGCATACTCTGCGCAACATCTTCTCATGATGTAGGTTCAGGTCCTCAGCAGTCAGATCATGTATAGATCGGTTCCTGATCTTCAGTTCAATAGCACCAGTGGTTAGTCCTCATTCTTCGAGGGCTGGTGACATGGTTATTTTCTCGCATTTAGTTTTAGTTTCAATTTTGCTACATCTAGTTGAGGCATGTCCCAGTATTTCTAGTCAGTAGAGGCTTTATTTCATAGATAGTTAGTTTCAGCTTTGGTCGTAGAGTTTGAATTTTTACTTGTATTCAAACTCTCAATTTTTCCTATATTCAAACAGTATAATGGTATTCCCCATCATTTCAGATTTTCATATGATTTAGCTTCCGCATAGTATTATTGCTCAGTTTATCTTTAGTATGCTTATGATTATGCCAGTAGGGTTAGCTTGGGGTCACTCGTGATTCTAGGTCCCATGTCCGCGTCCAGGAGGTAGCCTCAGGGCGTGAGACATAATAATGACACTGATATAAAATTCTCTGATAAGTGACTTCGTCACCATGTGACCTTGCATTCCTTCTCTTCGACAATTCCCAAATTACTATGTATGGAATAGCCGTATATACCCAGTGTATCTTTGAGGGAACATGGGAATTCCACCATTTAATAATTAGGTATGGTAAATTCACTCCTTCCATGCTTAGACCTACACAACAAAGAAACTGCACAGTCTTTGATATATAGAAGCAGATAGTAATAAATGTGACATTGTCTCCTGAACATAAGTCTTACAATAGTAACATCTTCAAGCTATAGAGATCCACATCTTCCTTAGGTTATCTGGGATAGCTATCCGATCCTTCTATGCCTCCAATGGAAAAAGTTAAGTTTTAAAGGAACTCCAGACACCCAAATATTATTCAGCCATTTTTGTTCTTCCCTTCTCCTCCTCATTAATTATCTCAAAAGAAGATTGAACTGTAAAGGTCCCAGAAGTGCTAGCCATCCACCATGCTTTATCAGTTTCCTCCATGACCAAACTAATTTCTTGTTATTCAATTGACTTTATTTCATTATAACTTCATAGTTACCCTTTCAGCTTAGTATGTTCAGTTTTAGCAAGTCATTTTCGTTGAGTAAATATCTCAAAAGGTCACTAAACTATGAGAAATTGTGTAACAAAGTCATTCAACTTTAACTTGTTTCAATAAAATCACTCAACTTAAAGTTTTTCTCTTATAAATCACTCAATCAAGTTTATTATTAAAAATCAAATTATTTTATTATATCATTTAGACATGAACTCTATATAATAAAATTTAAAGAACCAATAACTTTAAATTCAATTATATATGACCATTGTTAATTAAATCTTTCCTCTTTTCTTATCAACTTTTTAACAAATGGAAAAATATTACGGTGCTTAGACCCAACATATTTTACGATCAAATTTATTATCCAACTATATTTTTTATGTTGATTAAGTAGTGTTTATTTGATTAACCCAACATGAATTAGCTGAAAAATAAGCCACTTCGATTAAGATATGAGATTGATATATTTAGACACAAATTTAAAGAATATTAGATAAGAAGCGTAGAGTGGGGAATACAGGGTTTTAGATGAAATTATGTTGATATGTAGGTTGGTTGGGTCGTACATAATATATGGGTCTTTTAAATTTTACTTTATTAGAGAGTTCATGTCTATCTTATACAAAAAAAAAATTAATTTAATTTGTTATATCATATTTTTTATGATAAATTTGAATGAGTGATTTTATAAAAAACAATACTTTAAGTTGAGTGATTTTATTGAAACAAATCAAAGATAAATTACTTTGTTACATAATTCTTGATAATTGAGTAGCCTTTTGAGATCTTTACTCATTTTAGTTAGTTATTTAATGTATCGTACATTTTATTTATTGATGCTATTTGTCGCTACATTGTTTTATGATGTAGATTCAGGTACTAAGGATCAACCGCAGACGCATCTTTAGAATCACTTTCAATCAGCTTTGGTGAGACCTCTTGCTTTTGGAGTGCTGCATATTATCTTAAGTATTATTAGGTAGTATATGATGTTAGTAGTGTATTTATTTCACTTGGGTTCTTGTCCTGGTGACCTATATTCAGTATCTTAAAGGCTTCATAGATGATTCAGTTGATTCATAGTTTGAATTACTTTACAAACATATGCATATTATACAAATTTCATATTTTTAACTATAAAGTTATTGAAAATGCAATTTTTTAAGTTACTGCATGCTCATCCTTTAAAATCTTATGTATTAGTCAATATTTGATCTTATAGTACACCGGATAGGAGTTCACTCTTTCCAAATATGGTTTCGAGTGCCGGTCACATCCATGGTTTAGACTTGAGTCGTGACATCGAGAGAGCTTTTGGTAAGTTTTTTTCCATTTTAGAGCTTCTTTATTGAAAGGGTTAACTTCAATCAACATGGTAAATGGGCTCAGATGAGATATTCATCAGCGTCGTTAGCTTTGAAATATTGAGTTTGGTCTAGTGGGTCTTTTTATTTTGATCCATAGTGGTTGGGTTAATTTTGTGGTGTGTGGTTGATTGTTCGTCTTTAGGTATTTTGGTGTAGTATTAACTTTTGTTAACATTTCAATAAGATAAACTCTATTGGTTGTTGTTTCGATTTCATTGAGTTTTGAATGGCATTTATGATTGAGTAGCATATCTTGTTTGGGATTTTATCCCAATTTGTTGATATAGCAGTAGTTGATACATTCACTCCGGCAGAGCTTGACTCGCTTTGGCGGAGCTTGGCTAGCTTTGGCGAAGCCACTCCTACGAAGAAGTAATCGCATCAACAAAGGTTGGTGACTCAGCCAGTGGCTGCTCATATAGAGCTTGTTCGCTTTGTTGACCTCGCAGCTATGAGCCTTGGCCTTCTCCCGTAAAGCTGGAAGTTTCTCTTGGCCTTCTCCCGTAGAGCTGGAAGTTTCTCTTAATCTTTGCTCCTGCGAGCTTTTGTCCGTTACAGCGACGTAACTCGCCAAGTTATTCCGCGAAGCAAAGATAGATCACCCAAAGTTACAGACCTTGAGGATGCTGAGTACTAAGGCAAAAGGGCGATGGAAGAGACCAAAGGGCGGCTCACCGAGTGGTTCGGCGAGCCCGACTACCAATTGACTCTTCGGAGCACATTTTTGGCGACTATAAATACAATTTTGAACATTTATTTTAGTATCAAATACTCTTTAGAACAATCTATTATTAAGTTTTGGAGCATCTGAGATAGTTTTCTCTAGAGTTTACCTTAGCTTTGAAAGATTGAAGGTATTCACTTTTGAGAAATTGGAATTGGATCTTTGAGATTCATCAAATTGGATCATTTTAAGGACAAAATTACTCTTACCCAGTTGATGGATAATCAATTTGGTAACTATTTTTACCTTTTTATAATGTCTAGCTAAAACCCCAATTCTTGGGATATTATCATGTGATTATAGGCTGGTTTAGTTTATGGGTATTGCAAATTGTTAGTTTAGATTCTATTTAGAAGTGAGTTTAATCAATAATTATGGTTTAATTTAAGAATTATAGTTGCAAATGCAGTTCTATGCTTGTGTTCTTGGCTTGCTGGAGAGAGGTTTTAGAACTAAAATTATTGATTGATGGTTTGTGGGTATTGGGTTGACCTGGGCTCAGCTCGAGAGAGTGAATCCTAAACCCAATCTCACACATTCAACTCGAGAGAGTGAATGCATTAAGGTGTGTGCTGCTCTTATTTTGCATGCTTGTTGATTTTCGAGAGAAATCACTTGATTCGGGGTAAATTATTCAAGAAAAATTTATCTCCTCTATATCCTAGCCTACTCACTAATATCTAGCTATTTTCTAATACTTGCAATTACCCATATGTCTATACTTGCCTATAATCGATCATATCCCAAGAACTCGTCTCATTATTGTTAATTCGTATTATTTGTGACTATTTGTAGTTGTTAATCAAAACCAAAATCCCCTATTTGACATTCTTGTCACCCCTTAATTTGAATGATCTTATCCGATAATTTTTATTCTTATGACTGATTCGACCATGTTCATACTTCCCAATTGAATCTGAAACACGTAGTGCTCCCTGTGGGATTCGACCCCAACTTATTTAATTGGGTTTTATACTGATTTACGATCATTGACGCTTAGAATTGGATGAAGTGTCTTTGAAACGTTATTAATCAAAATGATGTCGGTGCCGGGGAGTGGTGTTGTTTGAAATTCTTTAGGTGAAGTTGAACTGTGTTCTTGTTAGTCATAGTTGAATCTACTTACTTTTAGTTTTTGGTTTTTTTGTTGCTTGTTAAAACAGAGGAAATGAGTGTCAACGGAAGCAATGGTAACCAAGTGGGCCACCAAGATGACATTGGAAATCTCAATGACGTTAATGAACCAAATGTTAATGACCCAAATCTAGTGGGTGGAGTTGGTACCATTTGTTTGTCTCCAGCTGAAGGAAACGCGGTGTTTCACATCACAAGCACCATGTTGCAACTCTTACAATTGAAAGGGTTGTTTGGTGGGCTGGCTCATGAAGATCACCATGAGCACATAAGGAACTTTGTTGATGTTTGCGGACCATTCTCCTTTAAGAACAATCTCAAGAATCGGTACGGCTGAGGTTGTTCCCATTTTCTCTAATGGGAGAAGCGTGTAAGTGGTTGGCTGAGTTGCCAAGAGATTCTATCACTTCGTGGGACGAGCTTATTACTGCATTTCAAGTGCGATTCATTCCTCCTTTGAAGATGATGACTCTTCGGGATAACATCCAAAGCTTCAAGCGTTTGGAGAGTGAGCCAATCCATGAGACTTGGCTAAGATTTAAGAAGTTTGTGTTGCAATGCCCAACTCTTGGATTGCCTGACAACTTTTTGTTGCAATACTTTTACAGAAGCCTTTATTTGGTGAACAAGGGAGTGGCTGATCAACTTTCTCCAGGAGGTTTAATGCAACAGCCTTATATGATAGCACCCCAACTCCTTGATGGCATGACCAAGATTAACCAGGATTGGTACACCCGTGAAGATCAGGTCTCTCCTCTTACTTACAAGTAGACAAAAGAGCGGATTGAAAAAGATCAAGAGAAAGACCAAAACATGGCAAAGATGATGACCTAGTGGACATCTTGGCCAAGAACGTCATGGGTACTGGTACTAGGAGTTTTAATGTTGTCGGTGTTTGTGGTGTAAACCCCGAAGAGGCCAAATTTGAAGCAATGTACAATGAGGAATTAAACTGCATAAACAACCAAGGAGGAGGTTATCGTGCAAACTACCTAAGGTCAGGTGGTAACCAAAGTTGGAATAGAGATGAGGGATGGAAAGACCGTGATAGAGAGTGGCGAGATCGTAATGCCACTTGGAAGGAATGAGGTAGGGAGAAGGATAGGTATGTTCCTCCCCACAAGCATCAAAAGCCAAAAGAAAGGGTGGCTGGACTGAGGATATACTCTCACGTATTCTCAACAAGATTGAAGGAAAGTTTTGAAGGAAATGAAGGAAGACGTATCGACTCTCAACGAGACGGTGACTTCTCATTCTGTCTCTATCAAGCAGTTGGAGACCCAAATGGGTCAGATTTCTTCACATTTAAACCAAAACACAACAAAGGGAGTTGCCTAGTGATAATATGGAAAACCCTAAGATCGAAGCTTGAATGGGTACTTGCGTCGTGCCACGACGTTAACTAAGGCGCTTCTGGAAGGGAACCCAAGTTTTTAATGCTTTGTGTTTTAATTTTGAATAATGGATGTTGATTGTGCAGGTTGAAAAGTGGGATGTGTTGGAAATATGCAGGTTGGCGAGCCAAGAGTCCGGTCGGCGACTCGCTGAAGAGGTCGGCGAGCCCAACTGTTATGCCTTGGAAACTAGTGCACTAAACTAGAGAGTTCTAAATTCTTTCATGAGAGTTTTAGAGTTTGGTATGAGGGTTAAAATCATAAAATTGATTCCCGTACTTAGTATAACACCCTAGAAATTTAATGAACTAAGCTAGAGCCTAACATGAAGTCTAGTATCCTAAATGGAGTTAAACATAAAGATTAGAGTCCTAAAATGACCTTCCTAAGTTACTACTAATGTTTTAGTACCTAAACGTCAAGTCATGTCCACCCCAAGGACCCCGCAAGGGTCCTTGAGGAGGATTAAGGGATTGCCCAAAAGCTATCAAAAACCAACATGACCCACAAAAGGGGCACCCACGAGTCGTGGGTGGACTCACTCCCCGTAGGTGGGGGTAGTGAGTTGAGGCTAGACCTCCCCCAAAACCTCCAAGATCTAGTACCAATCTATGCCAATGTAGTATGGGCCGTAGACCCACTTACACCTCGTGGGTGGGGTCTCGTGAGTGGAGGGCTTAACATGGCCTAGAGGAGGGGATGCAGGCCCAAACCACGAACCTGCAGAACGGGGTGTGAGCCCACCTGCAGTCTGTGGGTTGTGGGCGTAGGTCTTCTCCTTCAAAAGTTATCAAGTCTCGGCCAAAGGTGGGGTGGTTTAAGTATATTCTATTCTAATTGTTAAAGGGTGGGGATGGTTTATTTTAGTTATTTATACATATATAAGTATTTATTAACTATTAACCACCTCTTTAACACCTCATAACTCACAAGACTCAAATTAGAAACCTACTCTCCTCTTCAAAAATTCTCTCTCTAGGACTCCATTGAAGGGCAAGAGAAAGGTCAAGCTAGGGGTTCAAGAAACAACCTTTATTCTACAATTTATTATGGAAATCAAGATAAGGTATATATGCTTTTCATCCTTGGGTAGCTATCACCCAAGGAGCCCCTTCAAACTATGTTTTACGACTTCTAAAAACCTAGGGTTTGAATCTATGGCATGGGTCTTTCTCCAAAACGTTTCAATTGTTTAATTATGGTTTATTATGATTGATTATGGTGATTTATGATTGTATTAATGGAGTATTTTTGGATTTTGATGAAAATCTCCCTTGGACCCATGATTTCCCCCTTCTTCGAAATTGTGAACTAAGGTGTGGCTTGATTGATCATGGAAGCTTGACAATTGATTATGTTTACGTTTATTAAGTTATTGAATCATGAAACTCCCCTATCTAATGTGGTAATTCTAGAAGTTAGGGTTGATCATGATTCATAGCCTTGAAGGGCAATTATTAGGGTTTGTATATGTTTATGAGGATTGTATATGAACTCATGAATGCACTTATGTAGTGATGATCCTATGACTATTGCATATTGGTGGTATTGATGCAATATCCTTCTCCCCTATACCCTTACACTTTGACTATGCATGAAAGGTCTATAATTATGATAGTGTTGTTGTGTTGATTTAAAGGCTATTCTCATGAAACACTGTGATCATGATGTGAAAGGTTTACTCACTTATTAATGATTCTAAGGTTGAAAGGACATTCTCACCTAATGAATCCATTAGCTACCATGATACTATGATTGGTTTGAGTGCTAGGAATTCTTCCATCAACATGAATATAAAGTAAAGACTTAACATGATTATTAAAGGGAATTAAGCTTAGCACCGAGTGGATATGAATATGAGATGGAAGCTTTTACGTTAGCAAGTCCGGATTCCCAATTCAAGTTATCTCATAAGATGGAAGCCTTTTACCTCAGTTAGTACGGGTTTCTAGTAGAAATCTCCTTATCCCATAACTATGTGACCACATAGGTCTTTAGCTACTGGATCAAACTAAATGCTAAACATGTTATTTCTACCTTAGGTAAGTAGGACACCTCTTTTCGGTGTGGGGCATGACACTGGATTCCATGTAGCTCATATGCCTATGTCGGTTAAGGCTATATTTCCCTACATGACAAGAACATTATCCATGACTTGAAAAGAATAAAAACATGAACTATGAACAAGAACATGAATAAGGTACTATGATTACTTAAGGGGCTTTGCTTAGTGTAAGTGGGGGTATGGGACTTCACTTATGCATTGCACAAGTAAGCTTTCAGAGTGATTGTGGTATGTGCTTGATGACATGATGCTTTATGAGTTAATGCATGCTTTACATGAATATGAACCATGACTATGAACCATGAACATGAATCGCTTCACTAGTACATTGCACAAGTAGACTTATAAAGAGGTTATGGTGTGGTTTCCCTTATGACATAAAGATGTATGAATCTATGTATGCATGATATGAATTGATGTTATGAATGACTTTCCTTATTATGAGCTATGAACATGAATGTTTCCTTGTCTATCAGTGTTGGTTATGGATGAGGTCAAGGTAAGTTAGGTATGACTATGGTAACCTAAGGTTACTTATGGTATGGTTTGACTATGTAATTACTCTAAATGTGCATGATGGCTTTAAACTTGATAAAGGCATGATTTCAACTAAATGTCCCTTTTATGCATGTTTTAAGGATTTTTGTGCATGGCTTCCATACATAGTAGATTATTTGTGCTAACCCATATTATCTACATTTTCTTATAAGTGTAGGTTCCGATCGTTGAGACGTATTTCTCCTTTCAAGTGAAGCTTGGGTTGACTATTCCCTAAGCTTGGTGAGTCATCATGGTTCGAGGGCAAGATGATATTCTTTTCTAGTTTCCATTGTATTTTCTTTATTCAAGACTATATTGTAAAGGACTATGTCCCTAAGATTGTGTTCGATTGTATTAGATAACTCTTTGAGACAAGGTCTAGACTCTTATATTCCTTTTACGAAAAAGACTTCTATTGTACAAGTTTTAAATACAGCATCATTTCTATGTACTTATGTTCATGATTATGCTAAGGGCTTGTATGAGACCCCTTCGGGGTCAAGTACGCCGTGTTACATCTACGGGGTACCCTTGGGTCATGACAAACTTGGTATCATAGCCCAAGGTTTAGAATGATTCTAGGACGATGTCTTATGAACCATGTCTAGTAGAGTTTTGTTCATGAGTGTGAAGCGCGCCACACTTATGAATGAGAGGGTATAAGATGCTTTGAAACTTTCACTTCTTTCATTACTATTTAGTCATGCCTTATAGTTTTAACTCTATGAAGTCCTTTTCCTAACCCTTTTCTTGTGCATATAAGATATGACTACAAGAAGGGTGGTCACAAGAAGGATGGAAGAGGAGATCGTGAATGAGGGAGTTCCTCCCCAAGGTCCCCAAAGTCCTCAGGAGACTCTAGTTCCTCAAGTTCCTCATGATAAGGGAGTTATGGCAAATGTTCAAATAAGGTCAGCTCTCTAAACATTGACTCATGCTTTAACGGCTCAAGTCAATCGGGATGTTAGAGCTCATGTTAACCCTAATGAGGGCACTGTGGCTTCAAGGTTGAGAGACTTCACAAGGATGAACCCTCTTAAGTTCTTTGGTTCTAAAGTGAATCAAGACCCTCAAGAGTTCGTGGAAAAGATCTACAAGATAATTGATGCTATAGGGGTGACTTCTAGAGAGAAAGCGGAGCTAGCCGGGTATCAATTGAAAGGTGTGGCCCAAGTATGGCATACTCAATGGAAGAGAAATAGGTCGTAAGGAGCGGGTCCCAAAGGTTGGGAAGTGCTCAAGAAAGAATTCCTTGATAGGTTCTTTCCCCGTGAGAAGAGAGAGGCCAAGGTGGACGAATTTATCAACCTTCGTCAAGGAGGTATGGTTGTTGAAGAATATTCTCTAAACTTTACCGAATTGTCCAACTATGCTCCATCTTCGGTGGCGTAGCCTAGAGATGAGATGAGTGGATTTGTAATGGGTGTGTCTAGTTTGGTAAGGAAAGAATGCAGTTCAGCTATGCTTCATGATAACATGGATATATCCCATCTTATGGTGTATGCTAGGCAAATGGAGGATGAGAAACTACAAGAAAAGAATAGGGATGTGAAGAGGCCTAGGACCGATGATGGGAATTCTTCAAATGGTAATTCCGAGGGTCACGAGTGACCAAGGTGTCATGACCCGAGGCTACCCCTAGATGCGACACAGCGTACAAGACTCCGAAAAGTCTGATACAAGCCTCATAGCATTCATAACATTCGATATAAGGAAAATGGTACGGAATTTAAACTTTTTTTAAAACCATACAATCAAAATACTCATTTAAAACACAACGGAAGTTTATTGTCTCACATGGCCATCTAAACAAAATCTTGAAAACTAAAGTAGGGTCACAGCCATTTACAATCAAAGTCTAACATATGTCTATTACATGAAAGAAAAGGAAACATCAAGTACTTGTCCTTGATCTATGAGGACATACCACTTAGTCTTGGAGAATCTCAAATCCAAGCTTCAACTAGAGAAAAAGCAACTCACTTGCCGGAACCTACACTTGTATTAAAATAAGAGAAATATGGGTTAGCACACAAAAATGTACGAAGTATGATGACCATGCAAAAACATGCTTTAAAAGGGACATTTTGGTTGGAAACTATGCATTATGACACTTTTTAGAAATATCATGTACATTAGTATAAGAGACATGAGATACAAGTCAATCATCACACAAGTCATAACATCACATTAGAACATAATCAACACATAAGACATTTCATTACATTAAGCTTCAACCTCAAGTAACCCCAAGCCATACCTTGTGCAATGTATGAATAGCGTCCCATACCACCATCCATACTAGGTACCACATCAAGGCCACCAAAAGTGAACTTACCATTCATCCTTTCCATCTTTGCACAATACTCATACATGGGAGGCATAAACATTTCATAAGTCATGACAAGGGAAAATAACTCATAATGCAACCCAAGTATAGCATGCATCATCACATTAGACATTTAAGAGTCAACATTCTTCATTAGTTTAATTTAGAGCACTTTCATACATTAGTCATTAAGACATTAGATAACTCACTATGACCCTCTCAAAGCCTAGTCGTGTGATGCATGGATGGCATCCCATACTACCACCCACACTTCATAGAACTTCTCAAGAAACCATAATGCACATCTCACATGATGGGAATAAGTATTAACTGACATAGACCATGAGAGCTACATGGAATCTGGTGTCATATAACCCCACACCATAAAAAGGTGGTCTACTTGCCTAAGGTAAGACCGGTAGCATATAGATTAGGTGGATCCACTCGCTAGACCTATGTGGGCACATACTTATTAGATAAGGAAGATGATCATTGAAACCCAGCCTAAACATTGGGAGAGTCTCCATCTAACCAAATCTACTTGGTGCTTAGCCTCCATTACCATAGAGTATTTCATTACTTTAACATTATTACACATGAGAGGGTGCCATTGGCCTACCGACCCAAAGTACATTCATTAACACATGAAAGGGCATCATAAGCCTACCGATTCAAGGTTCTTTAATTAGGAATTCTCATTGAATCCTCATGAAAGGGTGCCATAAACCTACTGATTCAAGGTTCATCATTAACATTCATAGAAGGATGCCATAAGCTTACCTATCCCGAAGTTCATTAACATCATTAATGAAAGGGTGCCATATGCCTACAGATCCCAAGGATCATTATTAACATGTGTGGAAGGGTGACATTAACCTACCGATCCTTGCTTCAACAATCAACAATACATTCATTTATACAAGAAAAGGATGCATAAGCCTACCAATTCAAGATATAGATTACAATGAAGAACCCTTCACATTCCATCATCAACATTCATAAGTGTCAAATTGATAAATAGCCTTTCAATAATAACGCAAATACATTCAACGTATGATCATACTAACTTCATTGGATTCACATTCCTATACAAGATATCATGAGAATACTTCAATTCCTCATACTATGCCTTCAAGGCCATGAATCTCAAATCACCCACACACCAACAATTTACTATAATTAAGGCATGGATAATGATACAATTCAATATACTAAAGCAATTTTGACATATTCCATTCACGTGCTTTCATAATCAACAAACCCACTTCATAAAGGTACAATTTAGGAATCAATAGAATTCATGGGTTCTTAGAGTATTTTCATTATAAATAATCAATTAAAAACTAATTAAATCATAATTTGTCATTAAATAACCATTGAAAACGTTTGAGGAAGGAACCCATGAGTTAGAGTAAACCACTAAGTTTTTAAGAAACTTGAGAACTTTGAAAACTACTTTTGAATGGACTCTAGGGTGAAATATACCCCTAGATGAAGGATCACCATACCATGCTTGTGAATCCCCCAGAAATTTGAGGAAGAACACCTTGAATCCACAACCCTAGCTCCCACTTCTTCTAGAGAGAAATATTGAGAGGGAAGAACTCTTTTGATTTGATTTAGGTTTTTAGAGAAATAAGGATTAAATGACTTGTTTTAAGACTTAAAACATTATATACTAGTGATATAAAACAATTAAAAACAACCCCACATAATAATTAATAAAAATGAAATTACCTAAAAGTCCTCAACTAAGGCAGCTCTGTCAGGGACCACACCTACTTTGATGGGTCGTGAGGGGCACCACGGCTCGTGGTGGTGCCCGTGCCCTTGAACAGTGTGCCTCTCCACCTTTCCAAGCCCTCAAGGGCCTAAGTCAAGACCACGAGACCTCTCACGATCCATGGTCAACACCACGAGTCGTGGTGATGGTCGTGGTCATTGAAGCAGTAGCTTGGCCAAGTTTCCTTGCTTCCCATGCACCCAAGTGGCCTTCACGACCACCTATACAAACCGTTAAGGTCACCACGGCTCGTGGTGGTGCCCGTGGTCTTTGAGGCAGTAGCCTCCTCAACTTAACTCAACTCCCACCAAGCTAAGTCAACCCCATAAGCCTTCACATGGCCAGTGGTGATGACCACGAGCCGTGAAGTAGCTCATGAAGAGGGGCCTTGTCTTGGCACCTTTCTAGGGCACACTTCCATGTCAACCACGGGTGGCACCATGACTCGTGGTGGCCACCACGGGTTGTGAAGACCCCGTGGTCTTGGTAGGAAGTAGCTAAGCCTAGTTGAAGGCATCATTGGTCCCCTAACCATGTCCTTCACCCAAAACCCTTAGCCCTTGCCCTTAACTCTTGACGTTAACCCTCACATTTAGGCTCTATTTTAACCTATCATTTTCCAAGTCGTTACAGAAGGCTCAAGAGAAGGTTATCCAACCAAGGCTCTTCTAGTGTTCCAAAGGTCAAGGAGGATAGAGTGCCTAACCCTCTGCCTCAAGGAGGCAATATTTGTGGATCTTCTATGACAAGTCCTACTTGTGCCAAGTTTGGCAAGAAACATGAGGGCAAGTGTCTTGTGGGAATGGATGGTTGCTTTCATTGTGAGAGGAGTGGTCATATGGTGATAAAAGGTTCAAGGAAGAGAGGGAAAGCAAGCCCTTCCTAGTGGTTCAATTTCGATGCTCCCAAGAAGAACCACTTTTATACTCTTCAATCCCGAGGTGACCAAGAGAGCTCCCCAAATATTGTAGCCGGTATGTTACAAGTCTTTTCTATTAATGTGTATGCATTGTTAGACCCCGGCGCCACTTTGTTATTTGTTACACCTTTTGTGGCTATGCAATTTGAAATACTCCCCAATGTGTTTGAAGAAACTTTTTGGGGTGTAGCCGGGTTGGTGACTCGGTAGTGGCAAAAAAGAGTATATAAGAGTTGTCCTATTTCTTTGTCTCATAAAATCACTTTGGTTGATTTGATAGAATTAGGCATGTTGGACTTTGATGTCATTTTGGGGATGGATTGGTTGCATGCATGTTTTGCGTCTATTGATTGTAGAACCTGGGTGGTTAAGTTTCAATTTCCAAATGAGCCTACTTTAGAATGTAAGGGGGGAAATTCTATCCCTAGAGGTCATTTTGTTTCGTTAAAAGCTAGAAAAATGATCTCCAAGGGGTGCATTTACCACATTGTTAGGGTTATGGACGTTGAGTCTGAGATTCCTTCGTTAGAGTCGAACCCCGTGGTGAGTGAGTTTCTGGAGGTCTTCCCCGATAACTTGCCCGGCATTCCTCCCGAACGGGAAATAGACTTCGACATTGATCTTTTGCCGAATACACAACGATATCCATTCCCCCTTATCGGATGGGCTCCGGCCGAATTGAAAGAGTTGAAGGAGCAACTCAAGGACTTTCTAGACAAAGGTTTTATTCAACCAAGCATATCTCCATGGGGTTCTCCGATATTGTTTGTAAAGAAGAAAGATGGGTCCCTTAGGATGTGTATATACTACCGCCAATTGAACAAGATCACTATAAAGAATAAGTATCCTCTCCTAAAATTGATGATTTGTTTGATCAACTTCAAGGGGCTAAATATTTCTCCAAAATAGATCTTCGTTCGGGTTACCATCAACTAAGGGTAAGAGGGGTTGACATTCCTAAGATGGCCTTAAGGACCTGGTACGGTCACTACGAATTTATGGTTATGTCTTTTGGGTTAACAAATGCCCTGGCGGCATTCATGGACCTAATGAATAGAGTGTTTAGGCAATATCTTGATTCGTTTGTGATCGTCTTTATCAATGATATTTTGATCTATTCAAGTAGTGAAGGTGAACATAAGGATCATTTGAGGATCGTATTGCAAGTCCTTAAATACTACCAATTATATGCTAAGTTTAGTAAATGTGAGTTTTGGTTAAGGTCGGCTGCCTTCCTTGGTCATATTGTGTCGGGCATGGGTATTGGGATAGATCCTAAGAAGACGGATGCAATCAAGGGTTGGCCTAGACCTCTAACTCCTACCAATATTAGAAGCTTTTTGGGTTTGGCCGGTTATTATAGGAGGTTTGTTAAGGGTTTTTCCTCCATTGTTTCCCCGTTGACGGCCTTGACTCAAAAGAAAGCTAAGTTTGTGTGGTCGGAGGCTTGTGAGAAAATCTTCCAAGAGTTGAAAGATAGACTTACATCCGCTCCGGTGTTGACCTTATCGGAGAGTACCGATGGGTTTCTGGTATATTATGACGCTTCTCGAGTGGGTTTGGGATGTGTCCTTATGCAACATGGTAAAGTGATTGCCTATGCTTCAAGACAACTCAAGATACATGAAAAGAATTATCCAACTCATGATCTCGAATTAGCGGACGTGGTGTTTGCCTTGAAAACATGGAGGCACTATCTTTATAGGGTCCATGTAGATGTTTTCACCGACCACAGGAGTCTTCAATATGTGTTTAGCCAAAAAGACTTGAATCTCTGACAAAGAAGGTAGTTAGAACTCTTGAAGGATTATGACCTGATTGTCATTTACCACCCCGGCGAAGCCAATGTAGTTGCAGATGCCCTAAGTCAAATGTCCATGGGTAGTGTGGCTCATGTAGAAGATGAGAAAAAGGAATTGGTTCGTGATGTGCATAGGTTGGCCCGGCTAGGTGTCCAACTAGTGGATTCCACCAAGGGTGGAGTTATGGTCCATCATAGTTCCGAATCATCCTTTGTGGTTGATGTGAAGTCTAAACAACACATTGATCCCATATTAATGGAGTTGAAAGAACCGGTACTCATCAAGTCTGTTGATGCTTTCTCCCAAGGGGGAGATAGGGTGCTTAGGTACCAAGGTAGATTATGTGTTCCGGAAGTTGATAGCCTAAGAGAGCAAATTTTAAGAGGCTCATGGTTCACGGTATTCTATTCATCTGGGAGCCACCAACATGTACCGACATCTACGAGAAGTTTATTAGTGGAATGGTATGAAAAAAGGATATAGCGGGTTTTGTGGCCAAATGTCCGAATTGTCAACAAGTTAAGGCCGAACACCTAAAATCGGAAGGTTTGACCCAAGATATTGATATTCCTACTTGGAAGTGGGAGGAGGTGAATATGGACTTTGTTGTGGGTTTGCCTCGTACTCGAAGGCAACATGATTCTATTTGGGTCATTGTTGATAGGATGACTAAATCAGCCCACTTTATTCCCATCAAGGTTTCTTTTTTGGCAGAAAAATATGCCAAGTTGTATATCAAGGAAATAGTGAAGTTGCATAGGGTTCCTTTGTCTATTATTTCAGATCAGGGTACTCGACTTACTTCACATTTTTTAAGGCATTCCAACAAGGGCTTGGTACCAATGTTAAGCTTAGTACCACTTTCCACCCTCAAACAGATGGCCAAGTGGAACACACCATTCAAACCTTAGAGGACATGTTGAGGGCGTGTGTGATAGATTTCAAGGGTAATTAGGATGACCATCTCCCATTGATAGAGTTTGCCTACAACAATAGTTACCACTCAAGCATTGCCATGGCTCCGTTTGAAGCACTATATGGTAGGAGGTGTAGATTTGTGGTTGGTTGGTTTGAAGTAGGTGAATTTGCTCTAATTGGTCCCGAACTAGTTTATGAGGCCATTTAAAAAGTCTGACTCATTAGAAAGAGGTTGAAGACAACCCAAAGTCAGCAAAAATCTTATTCCGATGTTAGAAGGAGGGATCTAGAATTTGAGATTGGTGATTGAGTCTACTTGAAAATCTCACCTATGGAAGGTGTGATGAGGTTTGGTAAGAAGGGGAAACTTAGTCCCCAGTACGTGGGCCCATATCAAATCTTGAAACGTGTTGGAAAAGTTGCATATGAATTAGACTTGCCAAATGAGTTAGTTCTGGTTCACCTGATGCTTCATGTTTCCATGCTTAAGAAGTGCATTAGTGATCCGGTATCCATCATTCCTTTAGAGGGTTTAGGAGTTGATGAGAGTCTATCCTATGAGGAAGTTCTGGTGGAAATTTTGAAACTACAAGTGAAAAGGTTGAGAAACAAGGAAGTAGCTTCCGTTAAGGTTTTATGGAGGAATCACATAGTTGAGGGTGCTACATGGGAGGCCAAAGCCGATATGAAGTCCCGCTATCCTCATCTTTTTCCTTTTACTCCTATTCAAGCTTGAGGTAAGTAATTCCTCTTGAGTTTCAGTGTTTTGAGAGTCATGTGTATTGTATGAGTTTTCCATGATTTCCTTATGTTGTGCATATTCTTGTGAGAATTCATGTTTTAGCATAAATTGAGTTTTCATGATTAATATGTTCCTCATGTTGATTTGCATTTTAGTGTGATGATTGCATTTTTCACTTCATGAGGTGAATTGATGAACATGCTTAGTTATGATGTTGATGAAATGACATGTTGGCTCCATATTGTTGTGTTGAGCTTTGTTTGAGTTGGAGAAGGTAGTTCCTCCCATGTTTATGTGAATTGATGAGTTTCATGCATATTGGGTTGGTAGATATAGTTCTTACCTCTTTGTGTTGCATTGACCATGTCTTGTAATGAAGTTGAAGTTTCCTCCTTTTTGAATAGTGCATGAAGTGAATAGTGCATTTGTAAGTTTTGCACATTTTTGATGTTTCATGCATGACAGGCTGCTAGTCTTGAGTTTCTAACTTAGTTTGGTGTCTAAATAATCATTCCAGGACGAATGTTCCCAAGGGGGAGATAATGTAACCCCTGGAATTCTAATGAACTAAGCTAGAGCCTAACATGAAGTCTAGTAACCTAAATGGAGTTAAACATAAAGTCCTAAAATGACCTCCCTAAGTTAGTACTAATCTTTTAGTCTCTAAACGTCAAGGTATTCC
>JAJOOH010008184.1:0-81620 GCA_029582605.1 Solanum gracilifrons
GGATCCACTAGATAGCTATTATGTATGTAGGTCCTACTTTGGCAAGTAGTACCCTCTCTTTTCGGTGTGGGAGTAGAACACCGGAGTCCATGTAGCTCGCATGGTCTATGTCGGTTATGGCAATGTCTCCCGAAAGTTAAGAAATGAACTAAGATAAGAATATGAACTCTACTCATGATTTCTTGAAGAGTTACTTAGTGTAGGTAGGACTATGGACCCTACTTATGCATTGCACAAGTGTACTCTAAGGGAGGTTATGATTAGGCTCTTTATGTAATGAAGACTATGGTCTATGTATGTTAATATGAAAGAATGTTAAGGTTGACTTTACTTATGTCAAGACATGAAGTATGTTTATGCGTGTGAATTACACTTATGACTTTTTAATGGGTTTGCTTAGTATATGTGGGGGTATGGGACTCCATGTGTACATTGCACAAGTAAGCTTGTGAAGGGGTTGTGAGGGTGGTTTACCTATGATATGAACTAAATGGATTATGACTAATGATGTAGTAAATGAATGAGTCCTTATATGATGTTATGAAGTATGTTGGTCTTATGTCTAATGTTAAATGAAGATGTTATGACTTGTTGAATATGATGTGCCTAGTCTATGGTGGCTTCCTAGGAACACTTGGTGGGAGTAGTAATATGGGATACTACTTGCACATTGCACTAGTGTGACTTGGGGGTTGTCCTAGGTGATGGTTCCTATGTGAAGACTATGTCTTATGGTGTACTTATGACTCTATGAATATATGTGGTTGGATTGATGAAGGCTATATGTAAGTTCACCCTTGGTAACCTTAAGGTGATACATTGCACCAAGTATTCCCTAAGGGTTGCTTGAGGAAAGGAGTTAAGATAAAGAGGAAGGTAATGTATTATATGCATTGAATGTGCCAAAAATGTTATAAGTGACTCTATGTGCTATTATGAATGGTTTTCGTGTGTATGATGATGTACGTGGTTTATATTGTGCCTATGTACTAAATGTTCTTGAAGTTTCTCTAAAAAGGCATGATGCATGGTTTCCAACTAAATTTCCTTTTAAGAGCATGTGTTTGCATGGTTATCATACTTAGTGCATTCTTGTACTAACACCATTCTTCTTCCTCTTTTACACTAAGTGTAGGTGGTGGTGGTTAAAGGGCCTTTCCTAGAAGTGATGAGCTTGGCTTACTATTCCCAAGTTCGGGTGTGTCCTTAAGGATTCAAGGACCTTTATCTTAAAGAGTTTCCTTAAGTTCTATGTACTAGATAGTAGTTTCTTTTGTATTGTAAGGGTTGTGTCCCTCTTGTGTTGTAGTCATGTTTTAAGATGGCTACCTTGAGACGTAGTACTTCGACTTTGTATTGAAGGTTTAAATGAGGTGACATTTAAGTCTTGTGTTATATTATGAAAAAAGTTTTAAATTTTCCGATATTTTTCTATGATAAATGCTATGACGAATGCTAAGGGCTTGTATAAGACCTCCGAGAGGTCGAATATGCCGGTAACGACTAGGGGGTGCCCTCAGGTCGTTACAATCAGGCTCGCCAAATGTGGTATACTTGAAGCTTGACATCAAGGAAGAAAAGGCGAGAAGAAGTACCAATCAAAGACTCGCCAAGTGAGTCGGCGAGCTAGACTAATATCGCTGATTGGGTCACCAAATAAAATTTTGGTTGAGATTGGGAAAAGTATAAATAGCTAAGAGGAAAGAGAAAATTCATCTTACACTTTGAACATTCTAAAATTTTGTATGTTAAACAATCTTGTAATCCATTTTAGTGGAATTTGGAGTTGGGTTTCTTAGATTTTGAAGTTGTAATTCATCAATTCAAATGGCTGACACAGTTTTTGGTATAATTTATATTAATTCCAATATGATTAGCTAAACCCCCAATTTTAGGGGTGTGCCATTGAAGTCGGGTATTGATTAATTTAGTAGAATTTTGTGTATAGCTCTATTTTACACTAGTTTACATTGATTCAAACTGATTATCATGTGTTAATTCATGAATTGAGGTTGTAAACTTGGTTCTACGTTAGATCTTCATGTATTGCTTGAAATGGGTTACATGAAGTGGATGGTAGTTTGATGCTTGCATATTAGATTTGCATTCCTTGTTTTCTTGAAAAAAGAACTTTGGGGTTTCACTTCTAATGGCTAGATTTTTTTGAAAGATAAAATATATGTTAAGCCAATGGATTGTTTAGTAGACTCTATATGGGAGGCTTCGAAAAGAACTCATGTGGTAAGCATGTTGTTATTGAGAAAAGCAATATTGTATTTGAGATTAACCTAGCCGCAGCTAAAATTATTGAGCAATCGCATCCATTATTTGAAATCCATACTCACTTCCATACACTCCTAGATTGTCACTCCACTTGCAAAACACTCGGTTTAATTTACTCTTGTGAAAATTGGTTACTAAATCATCTTAATTTGATATTTGGAGCTATCCAACTTTGTTTATGTTGAACACTTATTACTATCTCACTACAATACATTAGAACAAAATTTATCTTCGTAATTAAATTCTTACATATACCACTCCCTGCGGGACTCGACCCCCACCTCATCCATTGGGTAATTATATTCCTAACGATTCTCTACTCCTTGAACTATTGTACGAGTAATCTAAGCTTTATTAGATAGTGAATATTCTAAGCATATGACAAGTAAAACTACCTCAATGAACTTCAAGGTGTAGGTGTCTATTTTGAAAATGGAAAGAAAGGATATATTTTGGGTGTTAGAAAGATCTCATGATCATGCTATTGAAGATGTATACTGTGTGAGTGGATTGAAGTATAGCCTACTCAATATGTATCAATTTTGTATGTCACATAGTGAGAATGCCAATTTGTGGCACCGAACATGTCAGTGACTTTCTACTCAACAAACTTGTCTCAAAGGACCAGATATGTGGGGTACCAACGATTAAATTTGTACACGATAAATTTTTTGATGGATGTGACAAAGACAAACAAAGCAGGACTTCATTCAAATAAAAGAAGCAAGTCTGCACTACCAGGCCTTTTAAATTACTACACGTGGACTTATGTGGACCTATAAAGGTTCAAAGCAGAGGAGGGAAAAATGCATATTGGTGCTTGTAGATGCTTTCTCAAGAATCGGTTTCCCAAGTGGAATAGAGAAAACATTCTTGGGAATACCTATGGTATCCAAATCATAAAAGGGATACCTAATTTCAAGTGAAATACATACACCATTCTTGCTCTCGTATGAATTAATTTACCGAATTTACCTTGGTCCTATTACAAATGGGATGTGTTATGTCGGATAGTAGTACTTATTGGCACCCTTATTGTGATACATAAATCTGACTTGTCTAAGACGAGACCCACCACAAAAAAGATGAGAATTGAGGTTGATTTAGTTAAATCTCTAATTACAAAGGTTATTATTGAATATCAATTCAGAAGTCATGCTAGAAACCTTCAAATAGAAGGCTGAGTATAAATTTGCTCCATTCTTTTGCTCCCATTGCAAAATGAAAGGTCATCTTGCAAAAAATGTATATTAGGCCAACCGAATGCTTCAAGGGATAGAAATAGATCGAGGAATCGTGGGAAAGAAGGGAATAATGTTTTACCCAATATAATAGCAACAACCATAAGAAAAGGAACCAAGGCGTCTCTACAAATTAGACAAACGTATTAACTCATGAGGTTGATATTGTGATGTCAATGATCAAGACCATGGAAGACACTCTGAAAGCAGAAGCAGATGAATGGAAACATGTAGATAAAAGGAAGGATAAGGATAAGAATATCCTCTTTCATCAGCAAACTCAAAACAAAACAGGAAGCAACCTATTCCAAAATAAGAACCAAGAAGATGGTTATGGCAGCCTATAACTAGAAAGAAATAAGACAATGGAAATCAGCAGCCCACATGACAACCAGAAAACCAATCAAGAATAAGAGTTCCCTCAAAGTCAGATCATCAGGATTTATATTGGAGAAACAACAAAAGGATAGTTCTAGGGAAACTAAAGACAAACATTCCTCTTTCATTACTTCATTCTTTCCATATTCCTCTCCTTTGTTCACTGTTACTCATCAAATGACACTCAGTTCATATCTTTAAGTTCGATCAGGGGGTGCGGGCGTGTTCATTCTCGCATTCATTCTACCCAGTCAAAACGATGGGAACAGTTGAAAGCAGCTTACTCAAAGCCAGGTAAGTCACATCTATTACTTCTAGAATATTGGACTGGAAGGGGGAAACCCCTCAATCCTTATTTGAAGGGACATATAATAGATTTTCTCCGAAAGGAATTAAAACCTAAGGAGTTACAACTCTTTCCTGAAGGGTTGGTGTTTGATGATGAGCAGGAGGGCTAGGAGAAACAAAAGAACCACCACTATTATCCTGGGACAAACTGATAAATAGATGCACTCTTACCAAATGTTATATGCACACCAATATTCTCTTGACTTTTGAGATTGATTACTCAGAGACTTTTTCAAACCTTAGACCTATCAGTTTAAGAAATGTCATCACTAAAGTCATTGCCAAAATATTTAACTCTAAGTTTTGTCAATATTCTTTGTAGCATCATCTACAAAAATTGAACTCGCCATATTAAAGGGAGATTCATAGAAGAGAACATATTATTGGCCCAAAAGATCATCAATGATATCAATAAACCTAATTAAAGGAGCAGTGTGGTTAAGAAACTAGACATAACAAAAGTCTATGATAGAGTTTCATGTGAATTTTTTGCCTATTTAAGAAGAAATTTGTCTCTTATCAGTACTGGACCAACATGTTTTATAACTACAACTCCATTAATTAGTAGAAATTGACTTTTTCACTCTAAAAAGGGCCTCATACAAGGGGATCCTCTATCCCCATCTTTGTTCATCCTTAGTATAGAGGTACTCGCACAAATAAGGAATAATTTGTTAATCTCTACCAATTATATTAGATTCTACATGAATTCTAACCATCCTTAGGTTAACCATCTTTCTTTTGTCAATGATACCATAATTTTCTAAAATGATAGAAAAAGGACCATGACTCTAGTTATAAAGACCCTATCTAACTAGAAGAAAGTTTTTGGTCAATTGATTATCAATAACAAAAGTTGTTTTGCCATGAGCTCTAAAACTAGTCTTGTTTCCACTAACAGATCTCTATCAAATATCTTGGATTCCTTATAATCACATGTAGAAAAGGGATTGAGAAGTTCTCAGATATGGTCAACATGGTTATTGGTAGGATCTAATGATGGCATACCAAGCTCTTATCTTCTGGTGGCAAGGCTATAACGATCAAACATGTTCTGTTGGCTCTCCCTATCCATATCTTAGTTGTTGTTACCCTTCCTAATTTCACCTTAGACTTGATAGAAAATTTCATTGTCGAATATTTTTGGTCTGATTAAGATGGTATAGAAAAATTTCATTGTGCCTCTTTGAATAACCATTGTTATCCTTATAAAGAAGGAGGTGTTGATTTCAGGGCCTTGGCAAATATTTATAAAGCTTTCACAACTAAATAGTGGTGGTCTATAAGAATTTGTAGGGTTCTTTGGAACAATTTCATTCTGGCTAAATATTGTTGGAATAAGCACCTTGTCACTGTCCCTCAGAGCATAGGCAACTCTCACACTTGTGATACTAAGCAAACCATGGACCTTAACATAAAGTGGGACATTGGTAAAGGGAACATTTCTCTTTGGCGTGATGATTGATCTTCTCTGGGACTCTGTATCAGTATATTTCCAGTGGTCATACCCCTCAAAATATTATGCTTACGAATGTACTTTCTGTTGTTCATCTTGTATTCCAAAGATACTTTGAACAAAATTTTGAAGAACTTGATAATAAACAATAAAGTTTAAAGAGTATTTTCAAACTAGAAAATTAAAATTAGTAGAGAAAAAATTGAATCAAAAACAGATTAGAAATAATATAAAAATATTTTTCTCAAAGAAAGAAAATCGAGCCCACTGAATGCACAGTGTCCCCTTAAGGAAATTATTCCCCTCAAGTATTTGAGGTTAATGGAATATATCCTCCCAGGATAGAACGATCTTACTCACCGATGTATCGATACCTAAAATCACGGTGTCAACAAACCACTCAACGACATTAAAGTACACTTAGAATACTAGATTTAGTAGTAGTAGAAGAAGTCCAGAAAAATTAGCTCCAACCAAAATGAGAGAAAATTCCTCAATTTATAGAAAACAAAGGGTAGTGTGAAAAAGTTTTTATTGTGTCTTACCGGAAAGGTCACAAACCTTTGAAAAAGGCACAATCTTTCGGAAAGGTTACAACTTTTCATAAAAGTCACAATTTTTCATGAAAGTCACATGAAGTCGCAATTTTTCATAAAAGTCACAACTCTTTATTATCCATTCACACCTTTTAAAACCCAAACACTTTCCAACAATTTGTGGTACCGGGAGAAATTGAATTTTGATTTCTTAGATGATTTAAAACTCAAGATTATCTTATTTTAATATCTCCCTTTACGAGGACATTGAAGATAAGGCTAATTTTGAATATGTCCTACTCTGAGAACTTCTCTATTCGATCTACCTAGGAATTCATCAAACAGAGAAGTGATATTAATCAAATTAATTGTAAGAGATGGTATTGATAATAAACTCTGGACTGATAAGAGAATTTTCAGGTTGGGAATCGTTGGAGCCCCAATGCTATTGATGTATACCCTCTAACGCTACTACCTTAGAAAATGTAAAGCACGTATTTCACAGACATCACACCAAACCCATTTGGATTATGTTTAAGAAATTCTAATCTGAATATGATCCTTTCGAATTGGTGGAATTTTAAACTGTGAAACCATTGTGTGAATATGGAATCATTTTTTTGTGTGAGGGCACTTAAACACTATAGTTGAGCTTGAACTTGCATTTGAAGCAAGTATTGTGAGCATGAGAATTTTTGATAATGGTGTGTCACAACTTGAATATTTGAGTACACAATTGATCCTTACATAAGTAAATTGATTCTTGATGTGTGCAGTCATGATTGAGTCTTGTGTAGCAATGTTTGAGACACTCTTTTTGAACAATTGAACTTGAGTTTGCTTGAGGACAAGCAAAAGTTTAAGTTGGGGGTGTTGATGAGTCCATAAATTGGACTCATTTAAGGATATATTTTAATAGGAATTGTGTCCTCAAATGCTTATTTTATCTCAACATGTAATGTTTTTAGGAAAGAATGGACACTACATTGAAAAAAAAGAACGAAAAGGCTGAAATGAACGAAGAAATGAAGGCCTGAGGATCGCCGAGTCCATCTTGCGAGTCGCCGAAGGGTCTCACTTCGCCTTTTGTTCCAGTGTGCTGAGCCCTGAAGGAAAGGATCAAGTCGGCGGAAAAAAGAAGCAGTCGGCACATCGCCGAGAAGTTCTTTGAAGCAGTGCTATGTCGCCCAATGACCTAGAGCACGACGATGCCGAAGGATGGTGCAAAACGGCGATGAACTACACCGAAGGGGAAATCGCTGAGTTGATCGGCGATTCCCACTAATGTCGCCGAATGGTCCCCCTGTAGCAAATATTTTTTGAAAACTAGAAATACTCGTTGAGAGTCATAGCTTAGTATAATATTTTTAGTGTGAAAAGACAATTATTATAATTTTCATATAGAATAGTAATTTTTATTGTTACTCTGAGTTTGAGAGGGTTTTGGAAACATGAAGAAGAAGAGGGTTTTGAAAACTTGAAGAAGAAGAGGGTTTCATCTCCAAGGATTTGGACTTGGGTGTCTTGATTTCTTCATTCTTGGCCTGTAACAAGACCTAAATCTTCATACCCATTTAAATGCAAGCTCATTTAGGTTTAAATTTCTATCTCTTGATGAGTGGCTAAAAATCCCCATTCTTGCGGTGTGATTTAGCAAATATGGGTTAATATTGTTGTTGGGTCTTGCTTGTTGATAGTTTAAATGTAGTTTAATGGTGATTTCGTCTAGCAGTTGTGGCTGAATCCAATGGATTTGTAGTTGCAAATACAAGTTCACTCATGTGTTTTCGGCTTGCTCGAGAGAGAAGTCGCTAAACCAAGACCACTAGATTGATGGCCTAAGGAGTTAGTCGACTTGAGGCTCTGCCCGAGAGGGTGAGCCCTAGTCCCATATCCTAACACTCAGCTCTAGAGAGTGAGTGGGGTAAGGCATATGATGGTCTTGATGCGGCAAGTGGTTGTCCGAGAGGAACCCATTTGAAACGGGGTAAGTTGTTCGAGAGACAATTTATTCCCACGTATAGCTTAGCCTAGTCACTATTACTCTATAATTTTTTTATCGAAAGAATGTATCCAATAAACTAGATTAACCCGTATTCCAGTCACATCCCAAGAATCTCCCTCTCATTGTTAGATTTTCTTACTGATTTCACTAATTTTAGCTTACTTGTGACAAAAACCCCTAATCGATATTTGACACTTTTGTGTCCCCCTTTAATTTCCAATATTTTTAATCGTTAATATCTTTATCTACGACTAGTTAGAACTAAATTTTATTTTTCCATAAATTCTCAAAACCACTCCATTGGGACGATCCCAACCCTCGGTTGGGTTACTATATTATCGATGATCGTTGACAGTTGAATCAGAAGTAGTGTCATTGGTCACGATAAGCATCAAGCTCGTTCATCAACTAATCTCATGAAGTCAAATAGGTAACTCATACAAAATGCACAGCAACATGAGGAATATAAATCATAAAAACTCATTTTCTTACCAAACATGAATTTCTCAATAACATGCATATCATAAGGAAATCATGGAAAAAATCATATAACACACATGAATCCCAAAAATACTAAAACTCAAGAGGAACTAGTTAACCTAAGCTTGAATAGGAGTAGAAGGAAAGAGATGATGATATCGGGACTTCATATCGGCCTCAGCCTCCCAAGTAGCACCCTCAACTAAATGATTTCTCCATAAAACCTTTCCGGAAGTTATTTCCTTGTCTCTCAATCTCTTGACTTGCCGGTCTAGGATCTCTACCAAATCCACTTCATAGGGAAGGATTTCATCAACTTCCAATCCATCTAAAGGAATAATGGACAACGGATCTCCAATACATTTGTTAAGCATAGAAACATGAAATACCCAATGAACTAGGGCCAACTCATTTGGAAGTTCCAACTCATAGGCAACCTTCCCAATACATTTCAAAATTTGATATGGGTATACACACCGGGGACTAAGTTTCCCTTTCTTTACAAATCTCATCACACCTTCATAGCTGAGATTTTCAAATAAACCTAATCATTCACTTCAAATTCTAGATCCCTTCTTCTCACATCAGTATAAAAATTTTGTTTGCTTTGAGTGGTTCTCAACCTCTCTAAGGAGATGAACTTTCTCAATGGATTTAGAAAACGATTCAGGACAAATAAGAGCAATTTCACCAACCTCAAACCAACCAACCAGAGACTTACATCTCCTACCATACAAGGCTTCAAAGGGAGCCATACCGATACTTGAGTGATAACTATTATTGTAGGAAAACTCTATTAATGGCAAGTGGTCATCCCAATTACCATTGAAATATATAACACATTCCCTTAACATATCTTCTAACGTTTGGATGGTACGCTCCGCTTGCCCATCGGTTTGGGATGAAAAGTCATGCTTAGCTTGACCTTAGTACTAAGCCCTTTTTGGAATGAGTTCCAACAGTGTGAAGTAAATTGAGTACCCGGATCCGAAATAATAGATAAAGGGACCCTATGCAACTTCACTATCTCTCTTATATACAACTTTGCATAGTCTTCCGCCGAATGAGACACCTTGACGGGAATAAAGTGGGCTGATTTTTTCATCCGATCTATAATGACCCAAAGAGAATCATGTTGCATTCAAGCAAGAGGCAAACCCACTATAAAGTTCATTTTCACATCCTCTATTTTCCAAGTGGGAATACTTATATTTTGGGACAAGCCTCCCGACCATTGATGCTCAACCTTAACTTATTGACAATTTGGGCATTTTGCCATAAATCGCGCAATATTTCTCTTCATACCATTCCACCAATAGACTTCTCGTATATCAGGGTACATCATGGTGGCTTCCGGATGAATAGAATACATAGAACTATGATCTTCCTCTAAAATTTGTTCCCTCAAACCATCAACATGCGGAATACATAATCGACCTTGATACCTAAGTACCCTATCTCCCTCTTGGGAGAAAGCCTTAACGGACATCTTGAGTACCGACTCTTCCAACTAAACTTATACAGGTTCAAGATCTTGTTTAGACTTCACATCTATCACAAACGATGATCCAGACCCATTATGGACCATGACACCACCCTTGGTGGAATCCACTAGTTTGACACCTAGTCGAGCCAATCTATGCACCTCACGAACCAATTCTTTCTTTCCATCCTCTATATGAACCACACTACCCAAGGACATTCTACTAAGGGTGTCCGCTACAAAATTAGCTTTGCCAGGGTGATAATGGAGACTCATGTCATAATCCGTTAATAACTCCAACCACTATCGTTGACGAAGATTCAAGTCCTTTTGACTAAACACATATTGCAGGCTCTTGTAATCGGTGAAAACATCAACATGGACCAAGGAGCTACGAACCTTAATCAAAATTCATCTTTTTGACCAAACATCCACATCCGCCAACCCTTGCCCGCATCCGTTTTCTTAGGATCTACCTCAATACTCTTGCTTTACACAATATGACAAAGGAAAGCTACAGACCTTAACCAAAATTCACACTTTCTAAACTTTGCAAAAAGTTGTTGGTCCTTAAGAACATATAACAGAATCCTCAAATAATCCACATGTTTATTCTCACTCATTGAATAGATCAAAATATGATCGATAAACACAATCAGAAACATGTCTAGTCATTGCCTAAATACTCTACATCAAGTCCATAAACACCACCGGACCATTAGTCGACCTAAACGACATTACCACAAACTCGTAATGACCTTACCGGGTTCTAAAGGTTGTCTTTTGAGTATTAACCCTTCTCATCCTTAATTTGTGATAACCCAAATGAAGATCAATATTAGAGAAATAGCTAGCTATAGCACATTGGAAACTAGTAGGCTAAACTAGAGCTTCACGTTAGGGTTCTTGAGCTTGTCTTGAGGGTTAGAGACGTCAATTTAGCTTCCCGTACTTAGAATGAAGGGTTTAGGGTTAAAACATCAAGGTACGACTCCCCAAGGAACAACAAAGGATCCTTGAGGAGGACACTAGGACTGACCTAAAAGCTTTCCAAAAATAGTCCACCCACGATTGGGAACCCACGCCCCATAGGGTGACTCATGCCCCGTGAGTGAGGGGTCGTTGGTCAGGGTCCCAAAATAGGCTATAAGACCACCACCCACGAATGACCCGCACGCTATGTGGGTCCACCCATGGCCCGTGGGCATAATCTTGTAGATGAGGCTGTGGTCAACTAAATGCGGTTAAGTGAGGGGTAATTTTGAATATTCCAGAATTAATTAGTTATTAAGTAACATCATTTTGAGTTAATTTAGACTAACTATATAATGATTTAAGACCTATAAATTTAGTCATCTTCTTCATAATTCCAAAATACAAAATCACAACCAACTTTTCCCTAAAATCCTCTCTAGAACTCTAAGGAAGAAGAAGGTGAAAGATTAAGCTAGGGTTTAAAGGATCAAGTTTTTCTACTTAATTTCTTTGAATATTCACAGCTAAGGTATGGTAGTCCTTCATCCATGGATAATTTTCATCCTTGGAGTCCCTCTAAACTCTGTTTCAAAGATAGAAATTTTCCCAAAAAGCTAGTATTTTACTTCAAGTCATGGATTCCTTTCAAGGAAATGTGTAAGACTGGATGAACCACTACTAGTTTTGCCAGAAACTTTAACTCAAATGACACATTACCAACCTTTTTCAGGATTCTGGACCTACATATCTAGGAATAAGTTTTCGTTTTTTGCCAAATCTCATCACCCCCTTCAAAGGTGACACCTTTAGGAAAATGAAATCATCGATTTCAAACTTTAAGTCCCTTCTCCTCACATCTGCATAGGACTTCTAATGACTCTGAGCTGTCTTTAGCCTATGTCTGATGAGTTGAACTTTTTCCATAGCCTTATGAACTGAGTTTGGCCCTATCAAGGCTGCTTCACTTACTTCAAACCAACCAATCGAGTACCTGCATCTACGCCCATATAGTTCCTCATACGAGGCCATCTAAATACTTGAATGAAAGTTATTGTTATAGGAGAACTCTATCAGAGGTAGTTGATCATCCCAACGACCCTTGAAATCAATCATGCATACTCTCAACATGTCCTCTAAGGTCTAAATGGTATATTCTGCCTGACAATCCATTTGTGGATGAAATGTTGTACAGAGATTTACCTTAGTACCAAGACCTTTCAGGAACAATTTCTAGAAATGAGAGGTAAATTTAGGACGTCTATCTGAGATGATAGACAATGGATCCCCATGTAACCTGACTATCTCATTGATATAGATTTGGTGTCGTCCTCCGATGAATATGTAGTTGTGATAGCCAAAAATGAGTGGACTTAGTGACTTTGTCTAGTCTCGCCCAAATGGAGTCATGTTGTCTGTGAGTACGAGGTAAAGTTGTAATGAAGTCCATATTTTATCACTTCCCACTTCCATGTAGGAATCTTAATCTCCTGATTCATACCTCCTGGTTTCTAATTTTCTACCTTCACATGTTGACAGTTTGAACACCAAGCCACAAAATCTGTTATGTCCCTCTTCATGATGTTCCACCAAAAGACTTTATGTAGATCATGATAAATCTTAGTGGAACCTTTTTGAATGGAATACCTAGAGTTATGAGCTTCTCTAAGGATCTACTGCCTCAGCTCACCCATATTTGGAACACATAAGCGACCCTAGTAACGAAGCACAACATATCCCCCTTGGGAGAAAACCTTAATTTTTTATTGATGAATTGCACCTTTCAACTAAAGTAGTATAGGATCACTGTCCTATTTTTCCTTAAACTCTACTACCAATGAAGATTCTGATCCATTCTGAACAATCAACCCACTGTCTAATGTGTCCGTAAGGCAAACTCTTAAGCGATCAAACTGGTGAACATCATTGGCTAGCTCTTTCCTTTCTTCCTCAACATGTGCTACACAACCCATACACAACCTACTGAGAGGATCAACCACTTCATTGTACTTACCCGGATGGTACAACATATTCATGTCATAATCCTTGAGGAATTCAAACCATCTCCTCTAATGAAGATGCAACTCTTTTTGGGTTAACACATACTGGAGGCTCTTAGATCTATGAATTCATAACCATGAACACCATACAAGTAGTGTCTTTAAATCTTTAGGGTAAATACTATAGCTGCAGGCTCCAGGTCTTAAGTTGGGTAGTTCCTCTCATGAACCTTAAGTTGTCTAGAAGCATAAGATATGACCTTACCCGCTGCATCAACACACAATCTAGGTCGACCCTAGATGCATCACAATAAATCACATAGCCGTCTGAACATTCTTGTAGAGTCATGACCGGAGATCTAGTCAACCTAGTCTTCAGTTCTGGGAAGCTTTTCTCACACTCATCTAACCACTGAAATTTGACCTTCTTCTAAGTCAACTTTGTCAATGGGGAAGATATGGATGAAAATCCTTCAACAAATCTGCTGTAATAACTAGCAGAACGCACAAAACTTTTGATATCTATTGGGAGCTGGGTCCGGGCCAGTGTTGTACTGCCTCAATTTTATGTGAATCTACTCAGATCCCTTTGCTAGATACCACATGACCAACAAAATCTACACACTGTAACCATAATTCACAGTTGTTGAACTTAGTGAGTAAGTGGTGATCTTTGAGAGTTTGTAGAACAACACTAAGAGGAGTCACGTGCATCTCATCACTCCAAGAATAAATTAGGATATCATCAATAAAGACGATAACAATCAAGTCCAAATATTATTTGAACACCCTATTCATTAAGTGTATGAAATATTCATGAACATTTGTTAGTACAAAACACAGAACAACAAATTTGTAATGACCATACCAAGTCCGTAAAGCTGTCTTCAGAATGTCACTATCTCTGACTTTAAGCTGGTGATAGCTAGATTTGAGGTCTATCTTAGAAAAGAAAATAGCCCCCTGAAGTTGATCGAACAAGTCATCATCCTGGGGATGGGATACTTATTCTTGATTGTGAATTTGTTCAACTGTCGTTAGTCAATGCACATTCTGAGAGAACCATCATTCTTTTTCACGAACAACACTGGATCACCCCATGAAGAGATACTAGGTTTGATGAATCCCTTATCAGAAGGTCTTTCAACTGCTCTTTCAATTCCTTAAGCTCGATAAGAGACATTCTGTAAGGATGAATCAAAATGGGCTGGGTATCTAGAAGGAGATCTATTCTAAAGTCAATTTTCCTTTCGGAATGAACTTTGGGAAGATCTTCTAGGAACATTTATGGAAGTCATTTACTATCGGGACTAACTCAAGTGTTGGGGTTTCAGAGTTTGAATCCATAACCCAAACAAGATTATAGACATACCCTTTGGAAATCATTGTTATGGCATTAAGGTAATAGATGAATCGACCCATTGGCAGTGAGCTACTACCCTTCCATTCTAAGACTAGCTCATTTGGAAATTGAAACTGAATGATTCTAATTCTACAATGGACTGAGGCATAATAGGAATGTAACCAATCCATACCTAGAATGATATAAAAAACTATCATTTCTAACTCTAAAAGATCTGTTGAGGAGACTTTCTGAGAAATTGTGACACGGCAATTTACGTATACTCATCTAGCTATAATTGGGTAACCAACTAGAGTAGAGACTGAGAAGGGTTTTGAAAGAGTTTCTAGACTGACACCAAAGTTTACTGCTAAATAAGGAGTTACAAAAGATAGCGTAGCCCCTGAATCTAAGAATGCATAAACATCTAAATGAAAGACTTGTAACGTAACAGTGACCACATTAGCAGAATCTTACTGGTCCTGGCAGGCCTAGAGAGAATAAAACTTGTTCTGGCAATGATCGCCACCTTAACCAGATGATGTACCCTACTGAGTTGGGTGACCTGTTGGTGCTGCTGAAACTGTAGACTGAGCCGTATTGTTGTTACCTTCTTGCACCTGCCTGGAAGAAGGGCAATCTCTTCACCTATGGACTGACTTGACCATACCCAAAGCTCCCTTCCTTGCTTGCAAGACACTCGCTCAGATGGTTCTTACCACACTTTGGACAAGTTCTGTAAGACCTGCTACCTGAAGCACTCCCTTGAGACTTTGAGCTTGATGCCCTACCTTTCTAATCCTGTTGAAACCTGAGAGATGGAGCACTAACTGATAAAGGTTTTAGGGCTGTAGGCCTCTTGTGAAACTGTGAGTGCTTTCCACCGTCCGACATTTGTTGTGAGTATTCATAGATTCCTGTTCTTGACTTTTTTATTATCCTTAGCTAATTCTCTAAGCCTATACCCCTCAACTTGCTGAGAATGAGTCATTAGTGTGGAGATATCAATATCTCATAGAAGCATTGAATTCCTGCACACAATCTTCACCAGATCGAACACCCCAAACAAAAACTTACTAATTTGTGCCCTTGGATTGGCAATCATGTGTGCTTGGAGAGCTGGGTGAACTTCAGCCCATACTCTTGGACCAACATAGAACCCTTCTTCAAGTTCATACACTCTTGTCCCTTAGCGTCTCTCGATTCCCTTGGGAAGAACCTTTCTAGGAAAGCTCCATTAAAATATCCAAAGTCAAAGGAGCGGTATGTGCACCCCTGTTATCTTTCCACTGAGTGAACCCGATATGAGCCACATCTTTCAATTAATAGGATGTTAGCTCAACACTCTCAGTTCCAGTCATTTGCATTACTCAAAGGATTTTCTTCACCTCATTAATGAAGTTAGGTGGGTCCTTAACAACCTTCAACCTAGAAACTCAAGAGGATTCTTCCGAACAAAACCTTGAACTGTAGCTGTAGTTGATCCACCATTTGTGTTAATTGGAACTAGGGCCTGTTGATTATTTTGATTCGCCACACTCTAAGCCAAGAGTTGGATAACACTCTGAAATTCTGCATTAAGAATCTTATGGTTCGAGACCGGAGGAACTACATTAGCATTGTATGCATTAGATTTTCGTGCGTTAGCTTTACAAGGAGGCATGATCTGAAACACAGAACGATGGATTGGAAAGGAGAAGTTGGAACATACCCACGCATGATAAGAATAACAAAGAAGGTGAAATGTATTTTAAAACACTTTGTAGCCTCCTTCTCATAGATGTGGTGCATTTCACACCCATGAAACAGACTATACTTAGTACAACTTTCATACATCGTAGGACTCTTGAACCTAATGCTCTGAGACCATGTTTTTCACGCACCAAGGCTACCCCCTGGATGTAAAATGAAACCTAGAATCACGAGTGACTCTAAGCTAACCCTGTGTCTCGCATATATCAAGCATACTGAGAATAACTGAATAAAACATGTACTATGCAAAAGCTAAAACAATGGATAGCTCAAAATGGGGAATACCCAACAATTCAAGCTGATTCTACTATTATGTCTAAAAAATTCTCTAATTGAGATGAGTTGTTGGGACAAGCCCCAACTAACTCTAACGAAACTGAAACTGGAATGTAAAGACTAAAATGAAAGCATGCATATTTTCCTCAAAGTATGAGGACTCACCGTGAAGCTTCTAAAAAGCAGACTAAGAATCGATCTAAGCGTGATCTCGATGATAAGTACATGAACCTAAATCATTAAAAGATGTAGCGCATAATATGCATCAGTACTTGGAATGTACTGAGCATACAGGATATAGATACTAAGCTGAACAAATATATATAAGCTAAACAAAATATAATGAAGGGGTCTCATACAAGCCCTTAGCATATCATGAACATAAGATAATAGAAAAGTACGGAAAATTTAAAAACTTCATCCATACAATTGAAATCTTTATAAAATGCAAAAGGAAGTCTTACTACACTTTGTCTCAAACCATCTAAACTCAATCTTTGAATTAAAATCTTGGGACACAGCCCATACAATAGTTTCAAATATGAGATAGAAGACATACAAGAAATAGTGGGTTTTGTCCTAGAAGCTATGAGGACTCACCAAAATCTTCAACTCCTTTGCTCCTTAGAAGCCTATCTCCATGAATCGAACTCAAGTCTCCCAAACCCTACATTTAATTAGAATGTAGGCAAAGTATACGTTAGTACAAAATGTATATAAGAGAACACTTCATAACTAGCTTCAAGTCATACTTGTGCAATGTATGAATTGCATCCCATACTACCACTCATACTAAGTACCACCTTAGGCTATCATACATGCTCAATAGTTTGGGACTAGTTACTCATTTCTATTTGCCATTAGTCATTTAAGGTACTTCTCTATTTAGTACAGGGCAAGTCACAATACATGAATGGATTGTATTTCTCAATTTAAGGCTACCAAGGAATAAATCCCTCATAGGATAGACCATCCTATCATATTGCTAAAATAACTACATTAAGCTAAACTAACTGCCTTGGAAGGCACACTATCATGCAAGTCCAAGCTATTCTAGGAAGGGTACAAGTGTTCTATCCTAGCAACCATGAAATAGTTCTAGTCCAACTAAGTCATTCTACCCTTACAATAACCCTATGATGCTAATAAAAGCTACACTTAGGAGAGTATGGTTTCTCAATCCTAAGCTACCCTTAGGAGAGTATGTGTCCTTAATCCTAAAACTACCATGAAATGGTCTTGTCCAAACCAAGTCATGCTATCATGAAGGCATCCTAAAAATTCTAGTTCAAGATACCCTTAGGAGAGTATAAATCCTCAATCCTAGGCTACCATGACTACCATTAACTCAAGCTACCCTTGACATGCATCTTACAATGCTAAGTAAAACTACCCTTAGGAGAGCATGAATCCACAATCCTAAGCTACTCTATCTTGGTCTTGTCTTACCAAGTCAAGCTATACATAAAAGGATCATATATCACAACTTCAAGATATTCTAGTCTAACATGCTTTGATTCATTTTAGGTTATTAAGCCAACCTAGAATCATTCTATGTGAGAGGATCTTGCATCTCCTAGGATATATATGTCTAAGTGTGTAAGTGAGAATATGTCTTCAACAATACACAACAAGATTACATCATATTAGCTTTACTCTCAAGCGCTAACATTTATGATCACAATCCTTACTCTTAAAGCTTTACCTCTTACTATCATCGTTATATCTAGATTTCAAGTTATTACAATCACTTTCCTTATTAGCAAGTGATTCTAGTCATAATTGATCATAAAGGTGCAAATTCAACTTTACTAGTCATGATCCATTATATGAGCTATAATCTAATTCAATTCATGTCTATATGTTCCTCTGTTTGAACAATTACTACTAATAACATCAATTCTAGAAGATCAACTCTAAGTCTTCACTTTCGCCTTTCATGGCATAAACCCACATAATATGAAATTCATCAATTAATCTAGAGTTAACCATAGAAATCACATAAACTCATCATCATATGTCAATTCAATACTTCAACAATCATAATTAAGTACTATCCACTTGATTGAAATCATATTCAAACACTACCCACAATGTAGGAAGAAACCCTAGCTAGAATTTTGTTTTTGACTTCACAATTGGGGGAAATCTAGCGGTCTCTATGGGTGGAAGAACCCATAGATGAATAATCTAACACAAATTGATTCAAAGACCTAACACAAGCTTGATACAATGAAGGAAATCTACCCTACTTCCTTCTCTTCTTCTCTTCTTCTTCTTCTTCTTCTTCTTCTTCTTCTTCTTCTTCTTCTTCTTCTTCTTTTTGTTCTTCTTCTTCTTCTTCTTCTTGTTCTTCTTCTTCTTCACTTCTAGATAGAGAATTATTTGGAGAGAATTTGGGGTCTTGGAAGAATGAATCAATTCACTTAGTTTAGAGGTCTATTAGTCTTATATAGGTGGTTTCATAACTAACTAACCGACCTCACTTAAACCCTAACTAATTAATGACTTAACCCCTAAGCCCCCAAATAAAATGATTTAACTTAAAATCTGCCTCACCCATGAGACCACGACCCACGGACCGTGGGTGGGTCTACGGGCCGTACTGCACCCATGTTGGTGGTGGTCTGCAGCTGGAATTTGCAGGTGAACTTTGACCTTGGCCGACGACCTCTTCCCACAGGGTGTGTGTCCATCCACGGCTCGTGGATGCCCCTCGTTGGAGGCACTGTTTTGGACAGCTTTTGGGCTATTTTGGGGTCCTCCTCAACGACCCCTTGAGTGGTCCTTGGGGGGTCGTACCTTGACGCCCTATCCCTAAAACCCTCATTCTAAGTATAGGAAGTCATTTTACTATTCTATCCCTCACATCAAACTCTAAAGCTTTTACGAAAAGCTCTATAACTCTCTAGTCTAACTTACTAGTTTCCAAGGTTTTACAACATCTCCCCTTTGGGATCTCCTCCAATGATGATTTTAAACACTTCCTAAAGTCACACTCTAGACTAGCAGCCTATCATGCATGCAACTCATCTAAAGGCACACAACCACGGAACAAAAACTTCAATTCCAAACTAAACACATTCAATGCAACCCAAGGGAGTAGGAACTATATCTACCAACCGAAAATGCATGAAATTCTATATTTATGCATATTCAAGGAGGAACTACCTTCTCCTAACTAAAACATGCTCAACATACACTCATGGGGCCTAAATACAATTTACTCTCAAAAAACATTTTGTTCTTGGAGGAATCTTTCAACTCAAACTAAGGAATGCTCATTAATTTATCTCACGAACTCTTTATGCAACTCTAGTCAAATGAACTACAACATGAGGCAAAACAATGCGTATAAGTCATTTTATATCAAGACCTATACTTTTTAACGAGTATGCATATAAGGAAATCATGGCAACGCATAAACACACAATAACCTTGCTAGATAGGCACACTATCTCCCCATTGGGAGTAAGCCTATACAAACTCTTCTAAACATCATTCATACTAAAGACAACATCAAATTCCAACATCAAATTCCAACATAACAAGTCACAAAAGAAAAGAAATCCTGAATTTACTAAAGAATAAAACACAGACCGAAAGGAACATGAGGAGATCACTCTTGATCTTCTCTAGATTGGAGAGAATAAAACCTATTCTTCTTTGAGGCTCCACATCCCCACTACTAGAGGCAACTTGCTTACCCTCCCTTCTTGTAACCTTAGCCTTTGGACAATCTTTCATCTTGTGTCCACTGTCACCACAACTAAAGCAATCATCTTTACTGGCCAAACAACTACCCTCATGTCTCTTAACATACCTAGCACAATGGGGCCGTAGGGACTCATTACTTATTCCGTGTGGCCTAGGGGTAGACACCCTCTCATCCTTATGCTTAGGAGCATTATAAAAGCCTTGTCTGGAAAACGTTTGTCGATTCCTAGAACGACCATGTCCATTGGACCCATCATTAAAAGACTTATAATTATCTATCCTAGACCTCTTTTTCTCCCTAGATTTTTCCTCTTCAAGCTTATCCTCCTCTATTTGTTGAGCATACACTAATATCATCATAGAGCATTGCTGCACGATATTCTTTTGCTACTATTTTGGACACACCCATCACATACCTATTCATCATATCCCTCGGACTTGCTACCATAGATGGAGCATACTTAGGCAATAAAGTGAATTTCAAGGAATACTCTTTAACACTCATGCTACCTTCCTTAAGGTTGATAAATTCTTCCACCTTAGCCTCCCTCAACTCCCGGGGAAAGAACTTATCTAGAAATGCCTTCTTAAACACCTCCCACTCTATAGGACATGCTTCAATCGGCCTGACATATTTCAATTGTTCATACCATATTTGAGAAATATCCTTCAATTGGTAGACGGCTAATTCCGCTTTTTCTACCGAAGTCACCCCCATGGCAGTAAGGACCTTATACATCTCATCTATAAACCTATTAGGATCATCTTCAACTTTGGAGCCCCAAAACTCCGGAGGGTTCATCCTCAAAAACACTCTCATCTTAAAAGTAGCCATCCCCCTTATTGGCTTTGCCGAAGCAACCATCTCTCTATTGATTTGAGACGTCACAGTTTGGGCTTGGGTAGTCAAATCTTGGGCCAACATTTAGAGAGCTGACCTAATCTCCGCATTTGACATCTCCAGGGGATCAATTTGAACTTGAGAAGGAGATTGGTGTGGAACTTGGAGGGGAACCTCTTGATCTACATTGCGTTCCTCCTCTCTTTTAGCATTTGCCCTTGTATTAGCCATACCCTCTAAAACTATAGGGCACTGATTAGAAGAAGGATTTACTAGAGCCAAACTCTATGTCACGACTTAGGGAATGAAGAAGTGAGATTTCGTAAACATTCAATAGTCTCCTATTCATAAATGTGCCGCATTTCATATTTATGAACAAGAATCTACTAGAGGTGGTTTGAGACAATCCTAGAACCATTCTAAACGTTGCTCTCTCATACCAAGTTTGTCACAACCCAGTGGTACACCCTAGAAGTAAGATGGCGTACTTTACCCTGAAGGGGTCTCATACAAGCCCTTAGCATATCATGAACATAAGATAATAGAAAAGTATGAAAAATTTAAAAAACTTATCCATACAGTTGAAATCTTAATAAAATGCAAGCGAAAGTCTTACTACACTTTGTTTCAAACCATCTAAACTCAAACTTTGAATTAAACTCTTGGGACACAGCTCATACAGTAGTCTCAAATATGTAATAGAAGACATAAATGAAATAGTGGGTTTTGTCCTCAAAACTATGAGGACTCACAAAAATCTTCAACTCTTTTGCTCCTTAGAAACCCATCTCCAAGAATATAACTCATATCTCCAAACCCTACATTTGATTAGAGTGAAGACAAAGTATGCGTTAGTACAAAATGTACTAAATATGTTAGCTAGCACAACGACATAAGAGCATCATATAAAAAGGGTTAGTCAACATAAGACATAATCCAATACTTAATAAAACATCAATTATAAGCACTACAAAAAAAAAGGACCTTTAGAGAAAGGAAATTCTGTCACTAAATGTCCAAATCCGGTCGTTACAAGTCTATAACGACCGGACAAAAAATGGTCGTCACCGGTCCTTAAGAGCTCCGTCGTTAAAAGTTAACGACTGGATTAAAAATGACGTAGTTAAAAAACATTTAGCGACAAAAAGAAATACAGTCGTTATAACTTTGTTTTAGCGACTGATTTTTCCCTTCGGTAGTTGTCATTTTGGTCGTTAAATTCTTTTTACGATGACAAATCTAATCATTGATAGTGCTTTTTGCAACCAGATTTTACCTTCGCTAATTATCTATCAACTATCGGTGACATTCGATTTTTGATAATTGATCACTATAAACAACTAGTGACCAAATAATCAACATTGTGATTATTCATATGAAATTTCATAGTAAATTACAAAAAAGTGTAGTGTCACATTACATAAAATTTCCTATCCTTATTATAAGACATTAAATATCAACTCCTTACAAAAGAGAATAAAATTGTGATACGTATAATGAGAATATCTTTAAATAATTCCTAAAACATAAACCAATAGATTTGTCTTGTGCTTCAACTCGTTCTTTCATTTTCAGTTGCTCATACTTCTACTTCACTCTGATCAGATGCAGGACGGTTCTTCAAATTTAAAATTCTTGATCTGTCAAAATAACAAATTTATGTCAACTTGATAAGAAAATTTCTAATACATTTTCTCTACTATATTTATCTCCTTTTCTCTTCAACAAAATCAAGATTAACCACAAATAAAACTAACACAAATTTACAGGAGTCATCCATAGAATTTAGTGGAAAAGAGATCTAAAACATAATGGAAACATGTCAAAAAGTTAGTAAACAAAATTTATTCTATAAGAGAACTCCCCGGATAGAGAACATAGAATCAAAAGATAGGTGGAAAGAAAAACTAACCACGAAGAAAGCTAATAAAGTACAAATATTTAAAAAAAAACATACAGTGCCAAGTATTGGATCACAGTCCATGCTAGCAAATGTTTGATTTTATAGAAGACAAAAAATGCCAGATGTTTTGAACGGAAGATGAGTACTGTACAACAACATAAATACAATTGTCAATGATTTTTGACTTTTGATGTAAAGGATGAAAATAACATTGTAGATTTCATAGTTACTCTACAAAGATAGGACTTCCACAGTAGGAAACCTTCTTTTCGTTTATGTACGGAAGGTTTTCACTTATGTCTACTGCCTTAGCATCGCCATAGTGCTAAGTTGTTCAACTTTTGAATATATAATATACTCACCTATTTTATTTAAAAAAAAAAAAAATACATTTCAGAGTATATTAGTACTATATTTCTTTGAGATATTTTCATAAATTTGGCCACATCCTTAATTCTAATTTAACAATTTCGAATGTTAGGTATGGATATGACAAACAAGGGGGGAACAAATGACAAATTAAAATAAATGTTTACTACAACACCAGAAAACACAAATCAATCTGCAGACAAAGAATGAGAAGGGAATAGATGTCAAGGGAGGGGGGGGGGGGTTAGGAATTCACTAAAAGCTTACAGAATCATTAATGGAGTCCCAAATATGACGCCTAGCTTTCAAATATTTTGGGTTTGCATGAATGTCAAGAGTTAGTTGCGGTGATTTAGATCCTCTTGACAAAGTCAAGCCGGAAGATTGTTGGACCCTCAGCTGTAAAATTGGAGACAAGTTTTGAATATGTGGACAACAAGTGCTGGAAATACAGTTGATCATGTTCGAAAGAGGTGGCACATTGCAGGATGCATTACTTGCCTATATAAAAAGAATTGTGCAGTAATCTTCGACCATAGAATGTATGACTAAGAGAAACTCTGCAGAAAATAAAGGATTGCATGTTGTTAATAATATTTACTCGACCAAAAAAAATCTTAATGTGCAAAGTAAAAAAACATGGACGTGCTAAATTAAATCATTATGAATTTGCAGCATGTATTTTAAAGTAACTATTCTCTACTAATTAAAGAGGAAGAGAACATGTGTGTGGTGGAATCACTGTAACTACTTCTACCTGGTGGTCCAATAAATAACTTATTTTGACAATATTCATTTTGAAAGATTAGAAGTGTCACTCTACTTCATGTACATCAAATAATAAAAAAAATTATACAACTTCCCTCTTCCTTTTTAAAACTTACTTTATATTTCTTAGGAGTAGAAGACTATAGAGTAGACATTTTTATAGCAGTTTTAAACTTTAAATTGTTTTTTTTAAAACCAGTGCACCTACTGCACACATGATATTTCAAATGCTAACAACAGTATGCTTGATCTTGAGTAAATGAACTAGCTAACAACATAACTTTACATCGCATTATCATATAACAATTATAACATCTTGAATCTATTGAATACAAATAACATATTCGCAAGAAATTACAGTTACAACCGTCTGATAGAGTTTGCATTAAGGTGTACACTAAGGGGTCATTTGGTTGGGAATAAGTTATCCTAGGATTAATTATCCCAGAATAAGTTATCCTCTAATAGTTATTCCACAACATATGTGAGATAACTTATCACATCACTGTTGTAGAAATAGTGGGATAAATAATCAAAGGATTACCTAATACCTCCAACAAAAGGCAGGATAAAATAATTCTATATTTCATCCCGAGATTATTATATCTTATACCTCACACAAAACAACTCTTAAGCTTCTGCTAAAGCTAAGGAAGCCAAAGGACAAATGGTCTAATTCTTATTTGGTTAGTTCAAACTTGTAGACGAGATTTTTCTCCATTATCCTTTTATGTTTAGCATGACAAATAAAATCAAATGTGATGATGGTAAATTATAAAAGCTTAAAGATCTGGTAATCTCACATACTTATCCAATCCAGGAGTATTGTGATAAATAAGTAGTAACCACGAAAAATATAGTTCACGAATCTAGCACTCATAGCATAAAATATGTTTTATTGTGGAACTAAGAAGACAATCAAAATTCAACAAATACATTAAATTATTTATGAAAGGATCAATTTTTGAAAGCTATAAATATATCCTCATTAAGTAACCATAGGTGTTGATGATACACTTTCAAAGTATCACCTGTCCAACATCACCTGATAACAGTAAATTATCCATAATTTCTAAAGTTGTGGACAATCTGATTGAACATGTTATGAGAGTTAAATGCATCTCCTGTTTAATCCCAAAAAGTTGCACAAGGACTATTCTTTTACTTAGTTGTATATTAACTTTGTTATTCAACACTAACTTGGTGTTGTCAAGTAATTAAAATTGTCTTATAAAATGTCAAACATATTTTTTCCTTTATAAGATTAAATTAGTTGTTACAATCAACATCCCTATCTTGGAGAGAGTGAAGAAACCACTGGAGTAATCTCTTGTTAAAGCTAGGCTTACTACTAAGGACATTCTTGTAGTTGAGTTTTCTGTGTCAAGCTCTCCAGTACCTACAATTATGAGGATTTCGACAATGTTTTTCGGCAGGGAACAGAAGCACACCATGAATGCAAGTGACTGTTTGGCCAAAGAATGTGCACTACAATGCGTTATTCTCTATCCTACCTTTAAAGTGCAGGAATTATAGGTCAATGAGAGCTTCTCTTTCCCAATTTCATTATCGTTAAAGGGGCCTTCTCCTGGTGCACAAAAGGGAGCTTTGAAGAATCATCAGCTCACGATTGTTTTCTCCAAAGAAAATCGATACCCAGTGATGTGAAAGCTCTAACATTCTACAGATCTGGAATATTTATAATAGATGTATAGTATGTTGATGTTAGTAAACTGCAGGCACCAACAAAGATCAATACTTACACGATTGGACCATTCCAATCTGCAAAGGGTTAAAGGGCTAAACTAAATGTCAAAGTACACCTAAGCCTGTATGGTATTGTCTCCGTTGACTATGTAACGCTTTTTGAAGACGAAAATGTGAAAGTCTAAGTTGTGAAAGAGACAGCTAAAGAACCTGCCAAAATTGAAACAGATGAAGCTTCAGTTGATGTTGCTCCTTCAACTATATCAGAAACTGATGTAAATATGCAGGATGCAAAAGAAGCTGAATAGTGTTCCAGTGTCTGGAGACTAAGATGTCCAAATGGAGACAAATGTTAAGGTTGAAGAACCTAAGGAAAAGGTCAAGAAGATATTTGTACCAGTGACAGAGATTGTTTATGTTGCAAAGGAAACTGCTGATGTTAAAAAAGCTAATGCAAAAGAATTTGAAATATCTCTTTAGGACCATCTAATGCAAGAGACAAAGGACATGAAGAATGTTGTTGAGTCCTATGTTTCTGACATGAGGGATAAACTTTCAGATATCTATCAAGAGTTTGTAACTGATTCATAAAGAAAAAAATTTATTGCTAAACTTCAAGAAAATGGAAGATTGGTTGTATGAAGATAGAGAGGATGAAACTAGGGGTGTTGACATTGCCAAGCTTGAGGAGCTTAAAAATCAAGGTGACCTGATATAGCAACAATATAAGGAGTACACGGAGAGGGTTCCTGTGATTGACCAATTTATTTATTGCATAAATAGTTATAGAGAGGCAGCAGTGTCAACTAATCTTATGTTTGATCACATTGATTTAGCGGAGAAGCAGAAGGTTGTGAACGAGTGTGTCGAAGCTTGAGGCTTGGTTTAGAGAGAAAAGCCAGTGTCAGGATTCTCTTCCAAAAATATGACAACCCTGTTCATTTGTCAACGGATGTTTGAAGGAAGCCAGAGGCACTTGATAGGGTCTGTATGCCTATAATAACAAAGCCTAAGCCAACAACTCCTGATACACCGTCATGTAAATCACCTCAATGAGGTGAGAAACAACCTCCTAGTGCAGAGAGTCCTAATGCAGGAAATGCAAATGCAACTATCGGTACAAGTGCTGGCAGAGAAGTACCACCTGCTGCCAAGCCAATTTAGACAGACAAATCTGAGACTATGCCAAGTTCTTCATGAGTTAAGTTGATTGTTTGACTTCAAAGAGTTTATGAAGGAAAATACTTGGTGCGATTTGTATTACTTTTTTCATTTTACTTTCAACTTTAAAGGGATCTATAGTAGCAATCAACATTTTATCGTTAGATTGGTGTGATGAATATCGGCCGGCCATGGCCTGTCAAGTTATATTATTGATAATGACACTCTAAAATCCAGATTTCCAAGGTGTTTTTTGAATGTGAAATTCAATTGTTGTTCTTAAAAAATAGTTGTTACCACTAACATCATTTGTGATCAAACACATATAATATGGGAAGAAGTGTTATCGAAAGATATAAAATGACACTCAATTAGAAGATTTAGTGTTCATAAACAACTTAATATTTTCATAAGCTAGATACCAAGAACTATGATCAGTAAGCATATCATTTCTATGATCAGTAAGCATATCATTTCACAATCAAATAAATATATATATATGGCATTTCAACAATGATATCTCAATGTTCTACCAGTGATTCTTACAATTTTTTCAATCAAGAATCAATCATATACACTAAAATAGGTAAATCACATAATTTTCTCAAAATCTAATATCAGGAAGACAACTTGTATAGTTGAAAAGAAAAAAATTATATGCCAAACATATCCTTATTAAGCATGAATGCATCTGTTTTTTTATAGAAGATATTCATCATACCAAATTCTACAATTTGTACAATATAACAATTACAGAGAAGCCAATTTGACCTCAAATTCACATAATAAATCACAGGAACAGTAGGACAACTGATAAACTATTTCATTCCACAACAAATGACATCCAACTATTTTTTTAAAAAAATTACCCAAATATCATAACCCAAAAACAGTAAATGAATCACATATCCAAAAGAAAGTATAAAAAAAAATTGAAAAATGATGATAAACACTAGAAACAGAGAAGACAAAAAATGAGAGTCAGGTTATACAAAGGGTCATGTATTTTACCACATTCATAAAATTTAGCATTATACCTGAAAAATCAACGAAAATGGATAGATTTTGCTCCAAAAATTGAAAATTTTCAAACTGAATGTCCTCAACATGATTTTCAAAGAAAATTCTACAACGACAAAAGTTACAACTTCAAGAAGAAATGATCAAAAACTTATCTTGACAAGAAGGAGAACAAACCCTAAGCCAAGACAAATTCACCAGATGTGTAGAGTGGGTGTCCAAGTTCAACTCGCCGTCAAAGAAGGCAAGTCGTTGCAATGAAGAATGGGATTTCAAAGCTCCACCATAGAGGAAGTCATCGTGGTGTTTGAGGAAGAGAGTTTTTTGATAATTTTATTTGGTTGGGGTGGGAGTGGGGTTTTTTACATTGAGGGAAGTTTAACATTCTATTTGGATCATTGTTACCAATTGTTTCATTATATATTTTATTGTATTGTACTCTATTGTACTGTGTTGTATGGTAGATACAATATTTGGCTAGACTGTATTTTTTGTAATTGTTTAATAATATTTTTATTATTTGGTTTGACTGTATTGTATTGTATTGTAATTTATAAATTTACTAAAATATCCTTAATTATTTTAGGGTCGGAGGTTTGACTAGAATTAAATAATATAAGGTAAATGGTAAAATAGTATTATGAAATATTATGTAAAGATATAATTGGGAAACGAAATTAAGTAACAATGGGAATAAACCAAATTGGTTGTTCCATAAAATGGGGTTTTAACAATACAATACAATACATTTTAAGTAACAACGGAATTTAACAATACAATACAATACATTTTAAGTAACAATCAAAACAAACATTGTAGGTATAGTAACGATACAATACAATACAATGGGTAACAATGATTCAAACAAAGTGTATGAGAAAAAAGTAATAAAACTCTGATTCTTTTTTATTTAGGTAAGTTTTGTATTAACCACAGTTATATTCTTAACGACGGGTTATTTAACTTTTTTTATTGTAGAATTAATATTACACTTATAAAAAATGGAAAAAATAATCCGCTCACCAAAAATACAACAATAGCGACCGGATACATTACCCTTCACTAAGATATGATCGTTAACAATCAAGTTTCTTGTAGTGAAGCATAAAAGACAATAGCATAATCATAAGACAAGTCTCCAACATAAGCATCATATAAGAATTATTCATCTCTTAGTCATCTATACCATAAAAGAACTATTCTCAAGTAAACTAAAAGAATACTTGTGCAACGCATGAATAGCATACCATAATACCACCCAAGCCAAGTATCCCTTTTTGGTCACCTTAATCATAGTCTATATACATGGTCAAGTCTTAAGCTCTTCTACCATAAGGGCACTATACTCCTAAGTAACCTCAAAGCACACATGTGCAATGTATGAAAAGAATCCCATAATACCCTTCACACTAAGCAAAGCCTTGAAGTCATCTTAGTCATATTTACCCTCATTTGGTCTCATTATTAGATTACTTCATGTTGACAAGGGAACTATCACCTTTAATCAATCATATCTTTGAAGGAAGCTATAGCAAGAACTCAAGTTGACTTACACTATATAAGAGAACACTTCATAACTAGCTTCAAGTCATACTTGTGGAATGCATAAATGGCATCCCATACTACCAGTCATACTAAGTACTGATGAGTCCATGATTTGGACTCTTTTAGGGGTTTGTTTTGATAGATTTAGTGTTATTAGATGCATATTTTGTCACATACCAAGAATCTTGTCTCTATATTTACATTTTCATTTTAGTTCTCATTTTAGTTGATAATTGCTTATAAAACCTCCTTTGATAGTTGACACTTGTGTCACCCCTTAATTTATCATGTTTTTCTTCGTAATTGTCTATAGCTATGATTAACCTGAACACCTTTTTGCTTTTCTATTGATTCTCAACTTCAAACAGCTCCCTTGGGACTCGACCCCAACTAACTAGTTGGGTTTTAGTATTATTGAACGACCATGGACGCTTAGTATTGGATGAATCTCTCAGATATGTTAAGTCAAGTACCACCTTAGGCAATCATACATGCTCACTAGTTGGGGACTAGTCCTTACTTTATATTTTCCATTTGTCATTTAAGGTACTTTTCTATTTAGTATAAGGCATGTCACAACACATGAATGGATTCTATTTCTCAATTCAAGGCTACCAAGGAATAACACCCTCATAGCCTAGACCATGTTATCATCTTGCTAATATAACTCTATTAAGCTAAACTAACTACCTTGGAATACACAATATCATGCAAGTCCAAGCTATTCTAGAATGGTACAAGTGTTCCATCCTAGATACCATGAAATAGTCCTAGTCAAACTAAGTCATGCTACCCTTCCAACCACCTTATGATTCTAATGCAAGCTACTCTTAGGTGAGTATTATTTCTCAATCCTAAGATACCCTTAGGAGAGTATGCGTCCTCAATCCTAAAGCTACCATGAAATGACCTTGGACAAACCAAGTCATGCTATCATGAAGGAATCCTAAAATTTCAAGTTCAAGCTAACCTTATGAGAGTATAAATCTTTAATCCTAGGATACCATGACTACCACTAACTCAAGATACCCTTAGGAGAGCATGAATCCTCAATCCTAAGCTACCCTATCTTGGTCTTGTCTTACCAAGTCTAGCAATACATGAAGGGATCATATATGACAACTTCAAGCTATTCTAGTCTAACATTTTTAGATTCATTTTAGGTCATTAAGCCAACCTAGAATCATTCTATGTGAGAGGACCTTGCATCTCCTAGTTTATTTATGCATAAGTGTGTAAGTGAGAATATGCCTTCAACAATACACAACAACATTACATCATGTTAGCTTTACTCTCAAGCCCTAACATTTATGATCACAAGCCTTACTCTCAAATCTTTACCTCTTACTATCATCATTGTACCTAGATTTCAAGGTATTATAATCACTTTCCTCATTAGCAAGTGATTCTAGTCATAATTGATCATAAAGGTTCAAATTCAACTTCACTAGTCATCATATATTATTTGAAGTATAATCTAATTCAATTCATATCTGTATGTTCCTATGTTTGAACAGTTACTACTAAGAAAATCAATTCTATAAGATCAACTCTAAGTCTTCACTTTCACTTTTCATGGCATAAACCCACATAGTATCAAATTCATCAATTAAAATAGGGTTAACCATGGAAATCACATAAATTCATCATAATATCTCAATTCAATACTAAAATAATCATAATTCAGTACTATCCACTTGATTGGAATCATACTTAAACACTACCCACAATGTAGCAAGAAACCCTAGCAAGAATTGGGGTTTAGAGTTCACAATTGGGGAAATATATGGGGCTGTGTGGGTGGAAGAACCCATAGATGAATAATCTAACATACCTTGATTCAAATCCCTAACACAAGCTTCAAATAATGGAGGAAATCTACCATACTCCCTTCTCTTATTCTTCTTATTCTTCACTTCTAGAGAGAGAATGATTTGGAGAGAATTAGGGGTCTTGGAAGAATGAATTAATTCACTTAGTTTAGGGGTCTATTAGTCTTATATAGGTGGTTTAATAACTAACTTACCGACCTCACATAAACCCTAACTAATTAATGACTTAACCCCTATGCCCCAAACTAAAATGATTTAACTTAAAATCTGCCCCACGCACGAGACCACGACCCATGGATCGTGGGTAGGTCTATGGGCCGTACTGCACCATTATGGGTGGTTGTCTGCAACTGGAATTTGCAGGTGAACTCAGGCCTTGACCCGTGTTGGTGATTCTGTGGTGGCTAAGAGGGTCTATAGAAGGTGTCATATATCCTTATCCCATCAAGTTACTCTTGTTATCTTGGTAGAGCTCGATAAGTTAGATTTTGATGTTATCTTGGGTATGGATTGGCTGCACTTCTATTATACTTCTACTGATTGTAGAACTCGTGTGGTAAGATTTCAGTTTCCAAATGAGCCTATCCTAGAGTGAAAAGGGGTGAATCATATGCCTTAAAGTAAGTTTATTTGTTGTCTTAAAGGTAGAAGGATGATTTCTAAGGGTTGCATTTACCCTCTAGTTAGATGTTTACTCTGAAACCCCTTCTCTTGAGTTAGTCCCCATTGTTAATGATTTTTCGAAAGTGTTCCGAGATGATCTACCCGATTTCCCTCCCGAGCGGGAAATAGACTTCTGTATGGACCTTCTCCTAGATACGCAACCTATATCTATTTGTCCTGACGAAATGGCTCGTGCAGAACTTAAGTAGTTCAATGAACACTTGAAAGATTTGTTGGATAAGGGTTTTATCTGATCAAGTATCTCGCCATAGGTTCTCCAGTTTTGTTTGTTAGAAAGAAAGATGGTTAACTCTGTATGTGTATTGACTATCGACAGTTTAACAAGGTGACCATTAAGAATAAGTATCATCTTCCAAGGATAGATGATTTGTTTGACCAACTCCAAAGAGCGAGTTACTTTTCTAAGACTGACCTTAGGTCAGGTTATCACCAATTGAGGGTGAAGGAAGATGATATTCCGAAAATGGCTTTTAAAACCCGATATGGTCATTCTGAGTGTGAGGTAATTTCATTTGGGTTGACTAAATCTCTGGCGGTGTTTATGGATTTGATGAATATGGTGTTTAGACAATACCTTACCATGTTTGTAATTGCGTTTATTTATGATATTTTGACCTACTCGAGAAGTGAGAATGAGCATATTGATCATTTAAGGATCGTGTTACAAATTATTAAGGACCAACAAATCTTTACAAAGTCTAGCAAATGTGAATTTTGGTTAAGGTTCGTAGCTTTCCTTAGTCATATCATTTCAAGTAAAGGTATTGAGGTAGATCCTAAGAAAATGGATGCGGTCAAGAGTTGGCCTAGACCTCTAACTCTTTTAGATATTAGAAATTTCTTGGGTTTTGCCAGTTATTGTAGAAGGTTTGTTGAGGGTTTCTCTTCAATTGCCTCTCCTTTGACGTCTTTGACTCAAAATAAGGCTAAGTTCATATAGTCTGAATTGTGTGAAAAGAGTTTTCAAGAGTTGAAGGATAGACCTACTTCCCCTCTGGTGTTGACCTTACCGGAAGGTACGGATGGATTTTTGATCTATTGTGTTGCCTCGAGAATTAGGCTAGGGTGCATGCTTATGAAAAATGGGAAAGTTATTGCCTATTCCTTAAGGCAACTTAAAATTCATGCGAAGAATTATCCTACTCACCCCCTTGAATTTGCGGCAGTAGTTTTTTCCTTAAAGATTTGGAGACATTATTTTTATGGAGTTCATGTAGATGTGTTTCTCGACCCAATAGTTTGAAATATGTGTTTAATTTAGAAATATTTTAATATTCCCCAAAGAAGGTGGCTAGAGTTACTTAAGGATTATGACATGAGTGTTCTTTATAACCCCGGTAAAGATAATGTTGTAGCGGATGCTCTTAGTCGGCTATCTATGGGTAGTGTTATCCATATTGAAGATGAAAAGTAAGAGTTGGTTCAAGACGTTCATAGATTTGCTTGATTAGGTGTTCTGTTTGTGGACTCCACCAAGGGTAGTGTTATGGTTCACAATGGTTCTGAATTATCTTTTGTGGTGGATGTGAAAGCCAAGCAAGGTCTTGATCCAATTTTGGTAAAATTTAAAGAAGTAGTGCTTAAGAAATCCGTTGAGGCTTTCTCCTAAAATTGAGATGGTGTGTGATGACTCTGGATTTTTGACTCATTTAGGGCTTGTTATTCATAGTATTAGTATCCTTGATTCTTATTTTGTGCTCTAAACTGATATTTTAGTGATAATTTGTAGATAGAAAGACGAAAAGGCAAGGCAAGGACGATACCGGGTAAAAAGGAGCAAAAAAATATGAAGAAGACTCAAGATAGTAAAAGCTGAGAGTCACCAAAGCCACTCGGCGACTCGCCGACTGGCACTCCTATTAGCCTATAGTTCCAGACTTCCAGCCCTGGAGAAAAACCAACATGCTAATGGATTTGAACTTTCGGCGAACAGCTGGACAGATCGGCGAAACAAAGTTGGATCACCTAATGTTTGAGGGTATAAGGGATGAAGAGCCAGGGAAAATCGGCAATGGAATTGGAGTCGTTGGTATCTCACCGACTTGGTCAACGATTCTCAACTAAATTCACCGAGTGATCCTGAAGGCCAAAATTTGAGAACGTATATATTGAATTTCAAAAAGCAGAAAAAGGAATCCAGACATTTCCTGAGTAATTTTACCATTGTTGAACTTTGCTCTTTCATCGGAGACATTGTTTTATTTAGTTTAAGAAGTTTTCTAGTATATTTGGAGTTGGGTTGTTGATACTAAGAATTAGTATCATTATAAAGACGTGGATTGCAATACCCAGATTATTGAGAATGTAATTGGTATTGATTCCTTAATTTTTATGATATGTGGCTAAAACCCCCATTCTTGGCGGTGTGATTATGTGATTAATTATCTTAATTTGCTTATGGTGTTAGTAATTATTGATTTAATTGTGTAACATTCCACAAATCTAGTAGACCACACTAGAGCCTAATGTAAAACTAGTAGCCTAAAGTAAGGATTAGAGTCGTAAATAAGTCCCAATACTTAGAATGAATGTTTTTTAGGGTTAAAGATCAAGGTATGACTCCCCAAGGACCAACCAAGGGTCCTTGTGGAAGACCTAAAACAGTCCCTAAGAAACGTCCCAAAAGGGGCCACCTACGGATGGCACCTACGCCCAGAAGGTGGACGCACGACCCGTGGGGAGGGATCCTGGGTCAACACCCCACGTATGGATCTGTAGATCACGAACCACGGATCGGCAGCTCACCCTGTGGACCCACCCACAGTCCGTGGGTTATGGTCGTGGGTCATGCCTGCATACTGTCCAAATCTGGGCCAAGGTAAAGGGTCTTTAGGTAATTTCCTTTTTAGTTAGTTTGATGTGAGGTCATTTTGATCTTTTTTAATAGACCTATATAAGACTTTTTAAGTCATTGACTAACCCATTCACTTTATCAAATCCCAAAACCCAAATCAATAACCAAATTTTCCCCAAATAAACTCTCTCTAGAATTCCAAGGAAGAAAAAGAAGAAAGGTGAATCTTGGTTTGAAGAATCAAGATTTCCTCCTCAAATTCGTGGTGAACCTTCAATAAGGTATGGTAGCTCTTCATCTATGGGTAGCTTTCACCTATAAAGCCCTTCCGAAACCCCCAAACCCAAAAGTTAGGGTTTGACTTCAATCTCATGGATTCCTTTCCATTTTATTTTAATGATTTAATTATGTTTGTTTATTGATGTATTAATGATTTTGTATGATTTTAAGTTTAATTCTTCAAGAATTCATGAATAACCCTATTTTCTCACATTGGATCTTAAAATGTGGGTATTGATTAATGCAAGTAGAATGTTATAGAATTATGAATGTTATGAATTTATTACTTGAATAATGTTATTATCAATGTCTAATGTAGTAATTGTATATGTGTTGATGAACTATGATCCATGGCCCTTGAAGGGCAAATTACGAGAATTATGTATGATCATGCTAGTTATGTACAGTCTTTATGAATACTTTGAGAGTAATGTAATTATAGCTATGATGTAATTGTTGTGTTTTTGAAAGGCTATTCTCAATTATAAACCTATGAATGATGATGACATATTGTGAAAGGTTTTCTCACATAATAAAGTACCTTTAATCGGTAGGCTAAAAGAATCCCTTTCATGTGAAATTAAAGAGCTATCTAGATTGATATACCTTGAATCGGTAGGCTAAGGACATCCCTTTCATGTGTAATTAAAATTTATGTTGACTAATGTACCTTTGATGGTAGTCCAATAGCATCGCTTTCATGAATGACTAATAAAGTATTCCAAGGCTTTATCTTGAATTGGTGACCAATGGTACCCCTTTCATAAGGAGTCAATGAACTATTATAATGATGAACCTTGAATTGGTAGACTAATGGTACCCCTTTCATGAGGATTTAATAAGCTATTCTAATGATGTTACCTTGAACCAGTAGGCCAATGGAATCCCTTTCATGTGTAATGATGTTAAAAGAGAATTAGCTAATCCGTGGGAATTATGCTAAGCACCGAGTGAATATTTAATATGAGATAGAGGCTCTCCCGTTAAGTAAGGCCGAGTTTCTAAAAATAATATCATGAGATGGAAGCTGCCCTGTTAAGTAAGGTTGGGGTTTCTAGTAGCAATCTCCTTATCCCATAAACTACGTGCCCTCGTAGGTTATTTAGCTATTGGATACACCTAAAAGATAATACATTTAAGTTCTACCTTAGGCAAGTAGGACACCTCTTTTTGGTGTGGGCTATGACACTGGATTCCATATAAGCTCACATGGTCCATGTTTGTTAAGGCTAATTCCCACAAGTTCAAGACTAGGATGAACTATGACTACTCAAGAAGTACTACTTAGTTTGGGTGAGGGTATGGTACTTCATCCATGCATTGCACAAGTAGGCTTTGACAATAGTTATGGTGTATTCCTTTCATGTTATAATGATTTATGAAATATGCTTATGATGATGCTACTAAGCATGTTGATATGAAGGCTAATTGTAGTGAAGTATGCTTAATGTGGATTGTTGCCATGAGTTTCTTTCCTTGATATGACTTAGTAAATGTGAAGGTTTCCTTGTCTATGAGTATTCACTAAAGTTGTGAATAAAGAATGGTAAGTATGATTATGGTGGCCTAAAAGTGGTACTTAGTGTAGATTGGATTATGAGAGCTTTATCTATGCATTGCACAAGTATAACTTAGGGTTACTTATGAGATGGTTCTATTGTGCTATAATGATCTTTCTGTTGAATATGCTTGTGACTTACGCATTTATACTAAAAGTGCATGATGATTCTCAAAACTTGGTAAAGTGCATGCTTTTAAACTATAATGTCCTTTTTAGCATGATTTTGTCCACGGCTTCAATACTTAGTGCATTTTTGTACTAACCCATATTTTCTTCATTTTTCACAAAGTGTAGGTTCCGATTCTTAAGGTGATCTTCTATTGGTTCAAGCTTGGATCGATTATTCTCCTTGCTTTTGGTGTGTCCTCAAGATTCGAGGACGTATGAATAATTAGTAGTTTTTTTCTAGTACTTTCATTTACGGATTTATGTTGAGAGGGCGGTGACACTATTTGTTATTCAAAGATTGTATTAGATGACTAATTAAGACAAGTTAGACTTCCCCTTGCTTTTATAAAAGACTTCGATTGTATGGATAAAGTTTTAAAATTTCTGCATCATTTCTTTTATCCTATGTGATTATATGCTAAGGGCTTGAATGAGACCTCTTTGGGGTCAAGTACATATGTTACATCTAGGGTGTACCCTGGGTCATGAAAAATAGTTGTTTGGGTTCTGTTGGTAATTGAGTTTTAACTTAAGAATTGTAGTTGCAAATGCAGTTCTCATTTAGTTTTCTATGCTCTCTTGAGAGATGTTTTAGGACTAATATTACTCATTGATGATTGTAGTGATTGGGTTATCATGGGTTCAGCTTGAGAGAGTGAATCTTAATATGATTCTACCTATCTAGCACGAGAGAGTAGATAAACTGAGGTTTTGGGTTGTTTATAAAATGATGTTAGTTGAGGTTTGAGAGAACTCACTTGATTTGTGATAGTTTATCGAGAGATGGCTATTACATCTAAACCCTAGCCTACCCACTAAGATTCAACAAACTTTGGTAATTAAGAATCACCTATATAGTGAAATTGGCAATTAATCGATCACATCCCCAAGTCTACTTATCTATTTGATTACCCCATAATTTTCTTAGTTGATAATTGACAAACTTTAACCCCCCCATTTGACACTTGTTGTCTACCCCTTTAATTTATTTCAATGATTTTGATAATTTCTATTCCTACAATCGATTAGAACATACCTTTCACTTCGTAATTGAATTCTTACTTGTATCACTCCCTCTGGGATCGACCCCAACTCTTTGTTGTGTTTATAATAGATTGTGATCGTCTACACCTAGTAATGGATGAGGTATAGTTGAGGGTTTATAAAAAATGGCGCCGTTTCCGGGGAGTGTTGTTTATAATTCTCTTATTGAAGTATAGCTATGATATGATCTTTTTTGTAGTTGAATCAACTTACTTTGTTTTGTGTTTGTTCTTGGTTGTTTGTGAACAGGTAACGAAATGATTGTAAACGGAAGTAACGGTATCCAACTTCGTCACCAATATGACATCGAAAATCTAAATGATGCAATGAACCAATTCAATTGGGTGGCGTAGGTGTTATTCATTTAGCTCAGATTGTGGTAAATGTTTTCTTCCACGTGACTAGCACGATGTTGCAACTCTTGCAAATGAAAGGATTATTTAGAGGGATAGCTCATGAGGATCCCGATGATCATATTCGGAACTTTATGGACGTATGTGGTCCATTCTCATTCAAAAACATCTCACAAGAGTCAATCTGTCTCTGGGTGTTCACTTTATCTTGGATGCGGAAGCAACCAATTAGTTAGCTGATATACCAGGGATTTTATTACATCTTGGGATGATCTTACCGAGGCCATTTACGTAAGGTTTTTCCCTCTTTCAAATATGATGGCATTGAGAGATAATATTCAAGGCTTTAAACGATTAGAGGGTGAGCCAATCCATCAGGTGCGGATGAGATTTCAGAAGTTGTTACTTCATTGTCTGACTCACGGGCTTCCAAATAACCTATTGTTACAACGCTTCTACCGGAGTCTAGACTAGGTGAATATAGGCGTGGATTATCAACTTGTCCAAAGAGGTATTATGCAACAGCCATTAGAAATAGCATCAAATCTTCTGGATGAGATGACAAGGATAAACCGAGCCTGGTATACTCGGGAGGATCAAGTGTTTCCTTTGACCTTTAGGATGACAAAAAAGCAGATAAAAAAAGACCAAGAGCGAGACCAAAACATTGCCAAAATGATGTCCCAATTGGATATTTTGTCGATAAATGTGATGGGTAGTGGATCAAAAAATGTGAATGTTGTTCGTCTTAGTAGAGTAAACCATAAGGATGCACACTTTGAGGGTCTATATAATGAGAAAGTGAATTTTCTAGCAAATCAAGGAGGAGGCTTCCCTTTGAGCTATCAAAGGTCAAGCAGATATCAAGGTCGGAATATAGAGTGGGATGATGGTTAGAAAGACTGTGATAGGTAATGGTGTGACTGTGGAACTAATTGAAAGAAACGGGATGGTTACAAGGAAAGATACGTCCCACCTGAGCGTCAACAACCAAAAGAGCAAAGGGCTAACATGAAGAACTTTCACACGGAAGATATGTTTGCCCGCATTCTAAATAAAGTGGAAGGGTCGAACAAGGTGCTTAAAGAAATTAAGGAGGACGTCTCCACAATCAATAATGTGGTCACCTCTAACATAGTGTCCATCAACCAACTGGAAACGAAAATGGGTCAAATCACATCTCATTTGAACCCAAGGCCAAAAAGGGGTCTACCAAGTGATACTTTAGCTAACACAAAAAATGATCCTTGAAAGCCTATCAATGTCGTGCCACAACATTAAATAAGGAGCTTGTTATGAGGAAACCCAAGTGCTTATGTTTTTTTTCATTGTTTTTTGAATAATGGGTGTTGAATTTGTAGGTTGAAAAGTTGAAATTTTGGGAAGAGGAGCGATTAGGCAAGCCGAGGAACCACTTGGCGAGCCCGATCTGAATCTTCGTTGGATGCTTCTAGTTAGCTATAGGTTCTGTAAAACTCGGCAAGACAAAGTACGAGTTGGCGCATCGCCGAATGGATAGCAACGTAAGTGACCTCGCTGCTCAACACGCGAATTGAATGGTCACAAAGGGGCTGAACCGTTCTTAAATTCAAAATCTTCCCTCATTTCATACTCTTCGACTTCTATACTTTCACTACCGCATATTTTCGCATTTCCATACTATTTTTTTTTGGTTTTAGCATGGGATATATTACTCAAAGGAATTTAGGATTTTTTGCTTGCCTAGCTTTTCAATCTTCTACTTTTGAGGTTGTTTATCTGAACCCCGTCTTTACGCGTTAGTAAATTCAAAATAATGATCGTTGATTGGTTATTTTCATTGTGTATTGTGATTTGTCGAATATGTGTTGATAATGCTTGTTCGAATCTTGGTTAATTTGTTGTTAACTAGCCTTAAATTGTTAAATCCCATGGTTGTGCTTGTTAAATCTATGGGTGGTGTTGAAGTTATTGTGGGTATAGTGTAGGTGAAGTATGAGTAACCCCAAATTGTGCCGATTGTTAGATTTTTCCCAATGATAGAGCAGTTGATGTCATTCTTAAGTGAAAAAGACGACAATTAGCCAATTTTGGCCAAATAGGGGGAAGTCTGAGTACCCCATAGGGATGGGTAGTATGGGTCTAAGCCTAATTACAAAGATTAGTGGTTACTTTTTTTTTGTGGGCTGCAGGTTAGATTTTAAAGGTCGACGTAAAAATCTGGCAGGTTGGACTACTCGGTGAGCTAGGTTGAGCTTGCAGAGTGGTTCGGCGAGCTAGGTCGAGCTCGATGAGTGGTTCGACGAGCTAGGTCGAGCTCGCCAAGTGGTTCGGCGGTTTTCCTAAAAATCCCTTGATCACCTTTTTGATCTCTTTATTGTAGCTTTTGTTCTGTAACATTCGGCGATATTCTAAGCTAGTTGAGTTCACTTGGTGACTCGGTGAATGTCCCTTTTGATCGCCCTTCTGCGCCCCATTCTTTTGAAATTATTCTGTAACTTTTGGCTAGCTACATCTAGTTCATCGAATGGTGTAGGTGATTCGTTTAAAGGCCCTGAACATCGCCGACCTATTCTGATTTTTTGTTGATTTTACTGTGTAACATTCGGCGAGCCAGACTTGGCTTGCCAATTGGTTCAACGAGTCATCTTGCAATTGTTAGTTTTTTTTTTTGTGAACTAAGTTGAATGATTTCAACATTGTTTTGCAGTTATGGCTAGACCTAAAGTTGCAGGGAGAAATCAACTGCCCCGGAAGCGGGCATTAGGAATTGTGATCAATGAGGAAGTTGCTTCCTTCTTAAAACAACCAAATCTTCCTCCAACAGGGGAGAAATTTAAAGGGAAGTGTCCTGTCCAACCCACACTACCGGAGGGGAGCTCTGACTGCGAGGGAATCTACGCAACTCACTTCCCCACATTTGATAGTGATGGTCATTCAGACGACAGTTCTCTTGCCTCCGTCTCTGAGCTAGAAGATAACCAACTCATGCAGGCTAAGAGAACGGAGCTATGCTACAAAGAAATGAATGATCCAGATAGGATCCTGGTGCCTCCTATGCCTCCTCCTCCTCCTCCAGCTCCAACTCAGGTAGCAATGCAGGCTCCACCTCCAGTTCAAGCTCATCCACCCCGGTCACTAAACATATTAAATGCCAATGGTTTGAGGACAATTCTAGAAGAAAAGAGGTTGTCTACTGAATGTATGGTAGACTGGTATTCTGAGGTGTGGAACATGATTAAGTTCCACAAATTTGAGATCTTCACAAAACCTCAAGGCCCATACATTCCTACTTGGGTCGAAGAGTTCTATTGTGCGTATGGGGAGATGGTTCCTAAGGGCAAAAAGAAGGAAAACATTTTTAAACTGGTGGATCATGTGGTATTCCAGGGCGAGAAGGTGAAATGCAATAGCACCGATATTAATGAGGTGCTCGGCTGTACTATGAATGTCATGAATTACTACATTGACCTCATTTAGAAGAAGGCCCTAGATTATATAAAGGGTTGGTTGGCACCCCTAGTTTCTGATATAACACCTAGGTGGATTGAGTTTGGTGTACCGATTCAAAATATGGACATGAACGTGGCTGCCAGATACTGGTTTGGGTTTATTAGCAGCACCATTATGCCTTCGCAAAACGATTCGATCCTTCAACATCCGAAGTTTGTGTGTCTAGGTTTTATCATGGATTGGGAGAAGCTAAAGTTGGGTTTGATCATTAAGCAAGAGATGGCCATGAGGGACAAGTTGAGTAAAACTTCTCTTCCCTTTCCAGTATTGAATAATGAGCTATGTAGGTGGGCCCGTGTTTCGAGGATTGAGAAGACAGATGTGGAAATTACTCCCACTTTCTCTACTAACATCCGATGGATTAAGGCCAAGTACATATGGGATAGGGCTAAGTGGAAGAGAGCTTAACCGGTGGTTACGTTCCCGGTAGTTGATGTTGATACATTGGTGACAAAGGAAATGCTTCCTATTAGGCTAGTGAGCCAAGAAGTACCTATGGTCCCTTTACTTTTCTTTTCCTAGCTCATCTATTGTCCCTCCAACCTCTACTACTTTTGATGTTGCCTCCTGGGTAGAGATCATTATGCCTGGGTTGATTGAGCGGGTAATTCCTACTTCCCTGGCTCCAATTAGGGCTGAGCTGAGAGAGCACTGGGAGTCAATAGAGGCTCACATGTTTTCTTTGGATGCCCTTACGGTGAGGGTAGAAGTTGGTGAGTAGGGTCGGGGTGATTCTGGTATTGTGACGGTCTTTATGGACAATTTTTTTGGGATGAGGTAGGATTTTAATGAGCTGAAGTCCACTTTTTATCGAAGTTGTTAGGCACAGTTGAGATCCCCAACATTTCGTACGCTGATGTTCGAGCTAGTTCTGAGGTTCCTCCAGCTACTACTACTAGAGATGTTGTTATGGCTGAGGTTGAGGGTGAGTCTGAGGCTGAGACTAATGAGGAGGAGCTAGGTGTTCATGAGGCGGTCGTGTATGATGATTTAGCGGATCTTGAGGGAGCCATGGTTGAGATAGTTGTGCAGGCCTCTTTGAGAGAGATATCGATCGTGGGCTCTAGTGGATCCAAAGATGATGTTGCACCGGACACTGATGCCCCAACTGATGGATTCACCAATATGAAGAGGTCACCACCTATTTAAGTTCACAAGGGGGATTTTTAACTCTTTTTAGTCTTTCAGTTTTGTTATTTCTTTGAATTTGAGGACAATTACTAGTGCAGTTCGGCAGAGTGAGGTATTATTATAACTACCTCCTTTGGGTTGTTTTGTGGATATTTGTTGTTTTGTGTTGTTAATGTTGGATCCTATCTTATGATGATACATATTGTGGTTTCAGATCAATAGTGTTGGTCCTTTTTTTTTTGAATTGAAAATGGTTTTGAACTGATTTAAAATAAATTCCACCTCTTGATGTGTTTGATTCTGGTTGATGTATTGCAATTTGGAGTTACAGTTGTGATCAATACCTATGACATAAATAGTGTTCTCGATTGAACGATATGAGTGTACGGCTCCGATGAGGCAAATTGAGTTACATAGGTCATATGTCAGTGTCACGACCCAAGGGTACACCCTAGACTTGACACGGCGTATAAGATTCCAAATGACCCCATACAAGCCTCTTAGTAAATCCATAACATAAGATGATAGAAAATGGTGTGGAAATTAAAACATTTTCCATTAATATCAAAGTTTCATAAAATGATACAGAAGTCCTAAAAATTTTCTCAAACCATCTAATGCTTGAAAAGACTTGGGGACGCAGCCCAAATAAAAGTTGTAAACATAAAAGAAAAGACATAAAGGAAAGGTGATAAAATTTTCGATGCTATAAGGACTCACCAAATCTTCACTTGGTTGATCTACTAAGATCCTAGCCACGAGGATGGAACTCAATATTGCCAGACACTACATTTGATAAGAATGTAGGCAAAAGTATGTGTTAGTACAAATATGTAATAAATATGATGGCTAGCATAAATCATCAACATAAGCATATCAAAGGCATTAGTCAACATAAGACATATACCATAAGCATAAGAGATATCAACATAAGGCATAGGCTATAGACATAGGAGATAACAACATAGTCATAGGCATAATCAATTAATCTAGATCAACATAATACAAGAGAAACACTTCATAGATAACCTCAAAGCATTCTTGTGCAATGCATGGATAAGACCCCATAAATCTCACCCATGCAAAGCAAGCTTTTTTTTAGGCCCTCATTCATATTCAACATCTTTTGATCTCATCTTTAGATTATTTCTCATAGAGAAGGGAACATTCACCTTTAGTCAAACATATCAAGGAAGGCAACTATAGCAACAATCCAAGTTAAGCATACAAGTAAACCTCATATCAAAACATACTTACTATACGTTTTTTGAAGTAATCTTGATTTGTCAAAAACATGCTACCTTGATTAGGGATTGGTCCCTTATATTCATACTATTCATGGAAGAGTATTTCTTTACTATTTGAAGACATATCATAACTCTAGAATGGTTATGATTTTCCAATTCAAGGCTACCAAGGAAAAAGCACCTTACAATTCTAGACAAACCTATCATGGAAAGCACCTTACTATGCAAGTCCAAGCTAATCAATGAGGGGTACTATTGCTCAATCCAAGATATCCTAAAATTATGTGGCCTCACAAACTCAAGCTATAATGCAAGCATTCTATTGTGCTAGTTCAAGCTACATTTGAAGGGTGCTATTGCTCAATCCAAGGCTGTCAATGAGTTTTACTATCTCAAGCTACCATGCTTGGTCTTTTCTTACCAAGTAAAGCTTATTCATGAAAGGATCATATATCGCTATTTCAAGCAATCACAGTTCATACATGTTTTGATTCATTTTAGGTGAGCAAGCCTTTCAACCTAGAATCATTCTGTGTGAGAAAATCTTTCAAATTATACATTCATATATACATAGGGTAGATCATATGGGTAAACCTTCCACAACAATTCTATCTACAATTATTATTCATCATATAGCTTTTCTCTAAAATCCTTACTAGTCATAAATCATCATGTTAACTTTACTCTCAAGCCCTACTAGACATAATTAAACATGCAAGCTTTACTCTAAAAGCCCCAGTAATCATAACTCATCATGTATGCCTTGATCTCAAGAAAACTCTATCCTCAAAGCCTACAAGTCATAGTTCATCATATATACTTTGATTTTAATCAATTCATATATATATGCTATACTTTTAAGAAATTCATATCTATATTCTCCAATCTTCAAACAATCTATAATGTAATTCATCAACCCGAGAAGATCACATCTAAGCCCTCAATTTCCCCTTTCATGGCATAAAACCTAACTGTATCAAATTCACTTTAGAATCATAGGTTTAGCATGGATACATGTATAATCATACTAAAAAAATGAAATTCCATCATAAAAAAATATAAACAATCATAAAAATTAATAATCCACTCTATTGGATCATAACCCATAACATTAGAAGAAATCCCAATTTAACTTGAGGAATTCTTCTTCTTAATTGGGGAAAACATGGGGCTTCATGGATAAAAGGAATCAATGAATGAGTAATCATCATAACTTGATTACAAATCCTACCAAGCTTGGAAGAATGGAGCCTTGACTTGACCTAGCTTGACCCTCTTCCTCTTCTTCAACTTTCTAGAGAGAGAATTATTTGAGAGGCCGAACTTTGGGATTTAGAATTAATAACTTGAATGACTTAGTTTAGGGGTCTAAAATACTTATATAGGTGGTTTAGACTAGGGTAAAACGACACCATTTAATTCTAATAAAATACAAAAAGGACCATAGAGCCCTTAAATTTATTCGATCAGGCTGAACCATGAGACCACGATGATGGACCGTGGATGTACCTACAGTTCATCCTGGTCGATCGTGGATCATGGTTAGAGGTTCAGGAATTTGGCCTTTGACCTAAGGAACCAAACCATGGCCCGTGGACCCTTCCACAAGGCATGGGTCCTGGCCGTGGTTACTGCCTTAGACAGATTTCTGTGAGTTGTCAACCACGAGGCCACTTACGATGCGTGGGTGGGACCATAGGGTATGGTTTGTCCCTAGTGGTTGACACTTGGAATTTCTGAAATTTTGCTAAGTTTCCCTCTTTCACATACGGGGTGTTACAATATCCCCCCTTGGGAATATTCATCATCGAATGGGATTTTAGGCACTTCTTAAAGGAGATGACTCAAGACTAGCAACCCATCATGCATGTAACACATCAAAATTCACAAACCCATGGAGGAATCATCAACACTAAGCGAAACATGGTCAATGCATCACAAGGAAGGCAGGAACTACATCTAACAACAACAAAAAATACATGCAATACTAACATTTCTCATGTTCAAGAAGGAACTACCATCTCCAATGCTAAAAGAATGCTCAACACAATCTCATTGAGCCTATATGCAATCTATACTCATAACACATATTCAAGGAGGAATCTCCGAACTCCAAGATAAGGCATGTTTTAGAACTAATCTCATGTAGTCTATAGGCAACTCATACTAAATGCACTACAACGTAAGGAAACTCAATCATGCAAACTCATTTTCTTTCAAAACCCCAAGCTTTTCATGAACATTAACAACATAAGGAAATCATGAAAACATCTAAAATACACACGACTTCACATAAAGAACAAACCATGAGGAACTCATCATTTCAAGTTAAAGGGGGAATAGAAGGAAAAAGGATGGGACATCGGGACATCTTATTGTCCCTCGCCTCCAACGTATCACCCTCAACTAAAACCCTCACTAAAAGATCACCCGTTAACACTTGCATGGAAGCAACTTCCTTGTTCTTCTATTTCTTAACATGCTGGTCTAAGATCTCATATGGGTTTGCGAAATGGGTCTAAACTTACCCAAACTCATAACATCACTCAGGGTGAGAATTTGTAGAAACCTAAATCATGAACATCAAGAACACTCAACGACATTGCTATCTAAGCACATCATCTCCCCCTTGGGAGTAAGCCCAGGTTGACTTTCTAAGTACCGAATCTTTCAATTCTATGGTCAAATCAAGTTATGACCAAGCTTTTATATCCATCACACAAGATGATTCTAAACCATGGTGAATTACACTACTACCCTTTAGAGGATTCTATTCATTCAACACATCTAGGCACAACTTAAACACACTATTCATCAAATCTATCAACAAGCCTCAAATCTCATAATGACTAATTTGGGTTCTACCATCAATAAATCATAACAATAATGCATCCCATTCATACTAAAGGCACTTCTTAAAGGAGACGACTCAAGACTAGCAGCCCATCATGCATGCAACACATCAAAATGCACAAACCCAAGGAGGAATCATCAACTCTAAGCTAAACATGCTCAATGCATCACATGGAAGGCAGGAACTACATATAACAACCCAAAAAATGCATGGAATACTAACATTTCTCCTGTTCAAGAAGGAACTACCATCTTCAATGCTAAAAGCATGCTCAACACAATCTTATTGAGCCTATATGCAATCTATACTCATAACACATATTCAAGGAGGAATCTCGCAACTCCAAGATATGGCATGTTTCACCACTGATCTCATGTAGTCTATAGCCAACTCATACTAAATGCACTACAACATGAGGAAACTCAATCATGCAAACTCATTTTCTTTAAAAAACACAAGCTTTTCATGAACATTCACAACATAAGGAAATCATGAAAACATCTAAAATACACACGACTTCACATAAAGAACAAACCATGAGGAACCCATCATCTCAAGTTAAAGGAGGAATAGAAGGAAAAAGGATGAGGACATCGGGACATCTTATTGTCCCTCGGCCTCCCAAGTAGCACCCTCAACTAAAACCCTCACTAAAAGATCACCCTTAACACTTGCATAGAAGAAACTTACTTGTTCTTCAACCCTTAGTCCTTCATATCATAAGAGAATTACTTGTCAAGTACCTCAAAGAATACTTGTACAAAGTATGGATGAGACCCCATAATCCCACCCACACTAAGTATAACTTTTAGGTCATCATAATCATACTTACCACCTTTGGACAAGGGAATCTTTACCTTTAGTCAAACATATTCAACGAAAGGCAATTATAGAAACATTCCAAGCTAAGCATATATCACATAGGCAAATCTGATATTAGAACATGCTTACAATACTTCCTTGAAGTAATCTAGTTTAATTATACACATGCTACTTAGATTAGGGGCTTGTCCTGCATATTCATAATAGTCATGGAAGACTACCTATTTACTAGTCTAAGATAAGTCATTACTCATGAATTGGCATAATTCACCTATTGAAGGCTACCAAGGAAAAGTACTATTACTCAATCATAGTTAAGCATGCAACACATAAGAGACATACTTCATTATTAGCTTCAAGTTATACTTGTGCAATGCATGAATAAGACCCCATAATCCTACCCGTGCTAAGTACTACTTTATGCTATCATACATCAATGATTTCTATTTATCATTCTACACTACCAAAGAATAGCATACTAATAGGCTAGACCAGCCTACCAAGGAAAAGTTACCATGTTAGATTAGACCAAACTACCAAGGAAAAGCTACCATGTTGGATTAGACCAAACTACCAAGGATAACATACAAGGAAGGGTATTATTCCACCATGGAACCCCAAGTTGTACAAGGAAGGGTATTATCCCACCATCCAAGCTACCAATGAAATGATTTGGCCTAACCCAAGTCATGCTACCATGCAAGAATTATATGATACTAGTGAAAGCTACCCTTAGGAGAGTATGGTTTCTTAATTCTAAGCTACCATGAGTTCTTATACTCATGCTACCATTCAAGCATTATATTATGTTAATTCAAGCTACCCTTAGGAGAGTATGGTTCCTCAATCCTAGGCTACCATGAGATGGTCATGTCTTACCAAGACAAGCTATACATCAAGGGAGTTTCATATCACACCCTCAAGATAACATAACTAAACATGCTTTTATTCAATTTAGGTGAGCAAGCCTCTCACCCTAGAATCATTCTATGTGAGAGAACCTTTCATCTCCTAGCATATTCATGCCTAAGTGTGTAAGTGATAATATTCTTTCAACAATACACAACAAGATCACATCATATTAACTTTACTCTCAAAGACATAACATTCATAGTTCATCATACTAGCTTTACTCTCAAATCCCTAGGAACCAACATTTATAACTACAAGCCTTACTCTCAAAGCATTACTTCTTACAATTATCATGCATACATTGATTTCGAGACATTCTAATCACATATTTCATTACTAAGTGATTTTAGTCATAAATTGTTAGAAAGGTTCAACTTCAAGCCTTACTAGTCATGATCCATCACATATTCTATAATATATTTCAAATCATGTCTACATGCTTTTATCATTTAACAATTACTATAGGCATCATCAATTCTAGAAGATCATCTCTAAGTCTTCAATTTCCCTCTTTAAGAAAAAAGCCCACACTACTACACTTCCATCAATTAAACTAGGGTTAGCCATGGAAAATACATAATATCATCAAAATAACATAATTCAATACTAAATCCATCATAAACAAGTACTATTCAGTCAATTGGATTCATACTCAATCATAACCCACAATATAGGAAGAAACCCTAGCTAGAATTAGGGTTCATTTTCACGATTGGGGGATTTATAGGGGGCTCCATAGATGGATGAATCCATGGATGATTGAGCTATCATTCCTTGATTATAATTCCCTTAAAATGCTTGCAACAATGGAGGAATTTTCCCTAACTTTCTTTTCTTCTTCTTCTTATTTGCTTCCTAGAGAGAGAATTTCTTGGAGGGAATTGGTTCTCTTTGGTGAATTGAAAATAATGATTTAGAATCCCTTAATTAATGGTCTAATAACTTTATATTGGTAGTCTAATTACTAATAAAACTACACCACTTAACCGCTAATTAATTCTAGAAAGTTTCACTTTGGCCTAACTTAACCGCCCTTAAGACCACACTGCCCAACCCACGAGACCCCGACCCACGGGCCGTTAGTGGACCCACGGTCCATGCTGGTCCTTATTGGGTGGTGGTCTGCAACTCCACTTTTGGGCTCTTGACCCACGACCCCATCCACGAGGGGTTGATCACCCTACGGGGTGTTGGTCTGCAATCGTGGGTGGACTGTCCAAGGGGCAAATTTTAGGTAGTTTTTGCGGTCCTCTTCAAAGACCCTTTGTTGGTCTTTAGGGAGTCGTACCTTGACGTTTTGACCCTCAACCCTTCATTCTAAGTAAGGGAGGTCATTTCTACAACTCTAACCCTCACGTCAAACTCTAGAACCCTTACGTAAAGCTATAGTTTAACTTACTAGTTTTCGGGTTGTTACACCCCAACATTCTTCTACTTCTTCTTCCTTGAAGTTCTAGAGAGAAAATTTTAGGGGAGGAGATGAATTTTTTGAAAAAATTGGGTGTTGTGAAAATATGACTTAGTTTAGATGATTTTGACTTTAAAATGGCTTATATATTGATCTAAGCGTACATAAACGACTTCACTTTGATAGGACCTTAAGCGGAGTGACCCAAAACACCCCTCACTTAAAGTGAGAATCCAGGTGCCACAAAGGTCTCCATGAGCCATGGTCATGACCACAGGCCGCGGTCCCCTCCATGTACTTTGGGCAGTGGCTTTGTCAACATGTGCCCTTAGCTCACATGCCCAAGGCATCTTCACGAGGGGCTCCACAAGTTGTGGTCAAGGCCACGAGCCGTTGTCCCTCTCGTGGACCTTGAGGCAGTGGCTAAGCCACTTTTGTTCAACTCACACACCAACAACTTGTTTCCATGAGTCGTGGTCATCAACATGAGCCGTGAAGTTGCTCGTGAACATTAGCAATTCTTTTGGAAGATTTTGGGGAGATACTGCCTAGCCTTCCACGTGTGGAACCACGGGGCGCGGTCACCACCATGGGTCGTGAAGACCCTCGTGGAGGTGGGGGAAGTGCCTTGGCCCTCACCCATTTCCCTTGGACCTAACACTCACGTTTAGCTCTAGTTTTAGCCTACTAGTTTCCGGAGTGTTATAATATCTCTCCCTTGTGAACATTCATCCTCGAATGATGATCTAGACACCTTACGAAAGTAAAACTCAAGACTAGCAACCCAGCATGCATGAAACATCAAAATAATCTACAATTCAAAGGAGGCAATACCAACTTCAACTCAAACATAATGAATGCATCATAAGGAATTAGGAAATACATCTAACAACCCATTATGCATTAAAGGCAACATTTCTCATATTTATAGGAGGAACTACCTTCTCCAACTAAAAGTGTAACACCCCGAAAACATTTTGAGCTAAGACTCGAACCATCCTTTGTTGAAAGTTGAATTTTACCGAGGAATTTAAATTTTTTCGAGTGTTAAGGGAACTAGATGTAGCATCTTGAGTTCCAAAAAGAACTAAATTAGAAATAGCAAAATCTAAAATTTTGCAAGTTATGCTTAAGTTATGAGTTTTGGGTCCACTTCAAAGAACCATAACTCTAAGTACAACAGCAGTTATGTATGCCATAATATATAAAATGGAAGGCCTTTGAATTATCTTTCTAACGCCACTGAGTTTGCTATGTTTCGAGTTCGGATTAGTGAGATATGCCCTTTTCAAGTCAGGCTGCCCAATTAAGGAAAGTTACCCGAAAATAGTGAGAGCATTTTGGTCTTTTCCTTATCCAATAAGATTTAATTAGTTTTTAGCCACCTTTTAAGGGTCTAATCCTATTAGTTTCAGTTTTATAATCTTAATATACGCCTAGGATTTTAGTTGAGTGCTCAAGAAGAGAAAGGAAGAGAAAATAGGAGAAAAGTTGAGAGGATCAAAGCATCATCGAGATTCTAGCATTTTTTTGCGGATTTTCTCCATGGGTATAATCCCTAAGAGGTATGTAAGCTTCCATAGTGTTCGGTTTTTTCACCCACATGCCAATCATGTTAATTTCAGCGAAATTTCATTCTTTGAAGTTGAAAGATTAGTGTTCTTGATGAGTTCTTGAGAGGTGTTGTTGAAGTTCATCCTAAATGTTGTTGTGTTGGGGTTTTGATGATTTCTTGAGATTAAATTGTGTGTTTTAGGGATGTATTGAGTAGATTAGAGTGTACTTATGTTAACTAATTGAATCCAAGTGGTTGGGGAAGAACCCGTTCTATTCTAGGCGAGTTAGGGTGAGAAAACGAGCAATGAAATTCATCGGTTTTTCTGTGTTGGGGCCTCGCGCCAGCCTGTGTGCCCCAAATTATGTTCTGTAGTTTATGGGCTGGAGCCCCATGCCACTCAGTTTGCTAGGGTCGCCTGCCCCGTCAACTTTGCAATTGGTTGCTCCGTCTGAGTTCTTTTAAAGTGTACCTTCACTCCCTTTCGATTCTAACTACTCTAAGCTACTTCTAAACATCTAGAAATCATTCATAACATGAATCATAACCTTAAATTCATGATTCAAATTCAAGGTAGTGTTAAGAACTAAGTTTTGAGAGTTCTTTCAAACAATCTTAGAAAGTCCCTTTGAGTCCTTTTGAGGAGTCTTCTACAACTTCTAGTACATTGTTTCAAGACTCGAGCAAGTGAGTACAAAGATGAGGAGAATGTATTCATGAGTTTACTTTTTCATCATGATATCCTTTATATCATTAACCATAACTCTTGAACTCATAATTCACATTCAAGAGAGAGTTAAGAGTAGAGTTCAAGAAAGACTTCGAGTTCAATAGTGAATAGTGTGAGATCCATCATCGATATGAGTTATTTCTTGAGGAAGTAAGTATGAGAATGAGAAAATCCATATACATGAGTTCCATATTGTTATGTAGACCCTCGATTCGAGTTATTCATGCCTATAAATTCTGCATGAACTTCATAAATTGATCATCTTTGAGAGGAGTAGTATCTTCAAGTTTTAAGTCTTGAGTTCCTTACCCATTTTAGATTATATTCTAATCATGGGACTATTACATGTTACCCATGAAGTCCTTGAGTTGAGTTGTTCACGTCCTTCATTCAGCATGAACCCTATTTTGAGAAGTCTTTTACAATTTTTTCTAAACTTGTTTTAAGACTTGAGCACTTGAGTTGAGAAGGAGTAGAGTCGAGTTCATTTTCTTTAAAAAAAATGATATATGGGAACTAAGTATTCCCAAGAATAAATATTTTCACATTTAAAAGAAGAGAAAACTGATATTTTCAAAAAGTAATGAGTAGTTGAGTAACATCTCTTTTAAGAAAAAGACTTTCAGTAATAATCTCAAACCATAGTAAGAGTTATGTTTTTAAACATATGAGCTGAGTAAATTTTGGGAGTAGTATTGACCACCGATATGTAGACGACGTGGGCAGAAAGGGCCATACTTTTTCGATGATTCCTTTATGCTTTTTAGCATAGACTAGTGGATCAACTTACTTGACAAGTCTTATATCCTGGCAAAGTATATGACAGTTCTGACAGCGTGAGCGAGACGCTGTATCATCACATAGCTCATAGTGATGGTTGTCGGTTATAGAAACTCCCATAGAGTTATATTATATTTTATTATATACAAATTGAGTTGTTATTGTATTCTTTAATACATTGAGTTGATATCTACTATTTTAAAAGCTTTCCATACATTGCATCATATATTGTTGCTTTATATTGAGCTGAGTATCTAGAGTTGATTATCTTGAGGTTAAATGCGTTTCGTTAAGTCGAGTACCTTATTGTTGAGTTGAGCCCTATTTCACTGAATTGAGTATCTTATCCTTGAGTACTTTTGAGTTATGTAAGTTTGTGTAGTTTTGAGTATCCTTGAGTATTACTTGACTTGAGTAAGTTTGAGAAGAGGTAAGTATGTTTCTTTGCTACTAGTTCTAGCTTATGTTTATGCTTTAGATTTTCCCTTTGATGCTCGTACATTCCATGTACTGAGCCATTTGTCCTGCATCGTTTCACGATGCAGATACATGTATTCAGGGTTCATCAAAAGGAGCTTTGTTGACACCACATGGAGTTCGAGTTAGCTATCGTGAGCCTCCTTGCTTCTGGAGGATTTTATTTACCATTTACTTATATTAGTTGTTAGGACGTCGTGCGTTTTTTCCTGACTTCCATCTTGGTAATTTAGAGGCGTCATAGATAGACAGTAGAATTTCAGAAGTCTGTTCATTTATTTTGTTAAATGTTTTAAAGACTTAAGTTACCAATTTGATGGCGAGTTGAATAAATCATTTTTATTCTGAGTTGTTCATTTGAGTTAAAGATTTGAAAAGTTGAGTTTATTAAATTTTAAGCTTTGTATGCTTGAGTTTTTCTTTTGCTTGTAGTCAGCCAGGATGAGGGCTCTCTTGGGGACCATAAATAGTTCTCGAGTGCTAGCCACGTCTCGGGTGTAGGCTCGGATCGTAACAAACTTGGTATCAGAGATAGGTTTCAAGTGTCCTAGGGTGTCTATGAAGCCATGTTTAGTAGGATCTTGTTTATGTTTATCAGGGCCCCACTTCTAAAATTGAGGGACTATAGACATTTAGGAAAAGTTTCCCTTCTTTCATACTCTTAATCATGCAATATAGCTATTGTTTTATTAAGAAAATATAATTAGACTGGTTTTAATGGGTCGCCACTTAATTTTTAAAGGGAAATTGAGAAAAATGATTTTTTCCAAAAGATTAAAAATAGAAAATCTAATGAGAAATAATTAAGGGGTTCGGGGTTCATATTAGCATTTCGGGAAGGGTTTGAAAGTACCCGAAATACCCTCTAACATGCGGTTATCCGATAATTAACTATTTGGCTAAATATTTTTAGAAAATAGGCATACTTTACAAATCAAGGAAATTCATAAATTAAAATTAATTTAAGGAGAGGGGAAATATTGTAAGGGATTTACTTAAGTAAAATACAATAAATACTCCAAAGGTCAAATTGAAGACAAGTATTGATTTAATTTTAACACAAAATGGCTTTTCTTTTGGGGCATTGATTAGGAAACCTCTAAAATTAAATAAACACATAAAGCACATAATAACAAATAAATGAGTAAAGGAAGAAGAAGATTTGGGCCCAAGTCTGCATCTGTCCGCCTAGGCCAGTACTTGGGCCTAATTTCAGCTTCGGGGCCTTTGTCCCATTTGTACCTGTCCTAGACTAACAAAAGGGTGATTCTCTTCTTTGGGCTTTGGACCAATATTGTCCTCTTCGTACCTGTCCTAATAACTAATAGACAATCATATGATCTAAAATAAAAGGGCTTAGGCCCAATTACAACATAAAACAAAGCTGAAAATTTAAAGAGGGCTTCTGGCTCATTTCTTTGCATTTATACAATGTATATAGTGAGTGTATATCACTTTATATCTTATGTATACAACTATCTAAGGCACGTATACAACCCCTTCTTTCCGCTTCGAGCCCTGTATATTAGCTTTCGAAACTCGAACTAAGATGAAGGCCGACCCGAAATGACTCAATGATATGTAAGGATGGAGTCCAAATAGACTCGAATCGATGATACATGTATTCAAAAAAGAGTAAAACAATCATTAGATATCCAGATCACTTAGAATAAAATGAAGGATATAACAAGGGTTTTGCACGAATTTTAAACAATGGAGAGGATTTAACTACTTGCCAAATTCACATTTCCCTACAATTAAGGCATTCTAACTCAAATAAAACAAAGGGTTCACTGACAGAAAATTTATTATACCAACTTGATAATAAACTTGAGGAAGGATAAACAAAGAATGAAACAACATGACTATTTGTAAAGAAATTCAAACATTTTGAATGGGAGGCATATACAGACTACAATTTTAAACTAATTATTAGATAATCTAAGTTGATCATTCAAATTTGACGCAAAAAAAAGCAATATTCAAATATAACTATATATTAGATGAGTGAAGAATTTATTAGATAAACATTTTGAATGGGAGGCATATACAGACTACAATTTTAAACTAATTATTAGATAATCTAAGTTGATCATTCAAATTTGACGCACAAAAAAGCAATATTCAAATATAACTATATATTAGATGAGTGAAGAATTTATTAATGGCAAAGACAAGATTAAATAAAAAACAACAACATTGATCACTGCTATTGAGTCCAAGATTAACACTAGAATATGATAAAGTAATCGACCAATCCAAAGCTAAAATAAAAGCAGCAAGAAAACATTTACGCCTTGGTTGGTAAGAAAAATCTCGCAATAGTACGAATTGGCACGAATGCTCTAAAGAAGTGAAGCTAATACCTAACTAAAAAAAATAACTTCATAGAGAAAACTTTTACATGGATCAATTACAATACTAACAATAGCAAGCCAAGTTATTCTAGGCTAGCTTCATCAATCCGATCTTGCGAGACTATATCCTAATTACCAATTAAAAGAATCTCTAAGTACGACATGAATAAGAGGCTAGCAAAAAAGAGTGTGTAAAACAATGGGTTTGACTAATCATAATAGATACAATACTAAACTAATTTAAGATATGAACCACATCTTCTTTCAACTCACTTATACATAGGCAAAGGTCCAAAAGGGAATAAGAAAGCCTTGCAACAAGGGTATAAATCAAGTTATCGACAAACTTATGATAAGATATGATCACAATATCACGAGTTAAAACCAAAATAGACATGGATATCATTCAGAGTAAACCGGAACAGAGATTAGATACACATATTAAGCAAGTTTAAACTATCATTAACAACTATCCATCACAAGAAAAAGAACACAAAGGCAGACAACCCAAGCTATGGTCACATTCTTATCACGCTGATGAAAAGCTAAACCAAACAACATCTCAACACTTCACATACATATATCCAAATCACATTTAGGTCAAAGCGGACAAAGGAAAAGCTTATGATCATCAAAAGAAAAACTCAATTATACTAAGATTGGAAAGCTGAAATTTAAACAAAACAAAGAAACATTAGGCAAAATTGGCTACTCTAAGCAGTAGGTTGAAGCTAAAACACGCAAGAGAAGTAATAAAAAAAGATAACAAGTATACCTTTTTCGGGGCAGTGAATCGAGAGGACGAGTTAGAGGAGTACTTTCCAACTCTGTATATAGGCTATGTTTCCAACTCTTTTCTTACTCTGTTTTCTCTCCCAACCTTTCCCTCGATTTTTCCTAACCTTTTTCCTATATTTTTCCAACCCCAAGTCAGCTATCCCCCAACGTCTATTTTCTCCAATATTTTCTCCAACTTTTTCTCCCTGTTTCGCCAATGTCTTCTTAATTTTTTTTTAACTCTCCAAAATCCAATCCCCAATAATGGAGAAAGAGTAGATATATATAGAAGGAATTTAGGGTTAAAAAAGGGGGGAAATTCGGAGTGAAAATCAATGAAATCCCATTTGAAACTCGAATTTCAAATCTTTAAGATATAAGGTGCCGCTCGAGTTAGTACAAATCTCCAACGGAAGAATGAAGATAGCCGTCCGATTCAAGGAGAAAGGACAAAGGGAGCGCGAGATTGCTCCACATGGATTTGAGTTTTGGACTTGGGTCGAGTTCTGTACTGAATTCACGGCGACTGGGCTCGCGATTGGAGCGTTTCTGGGCTTCGATTTGCAACGAGGAAGAAGACGTTGGCAGGGTCAGGCAGCTACTGTTTGTACGCTGTTATGTTGTTCATTTGGTATTGAATGCTATTGTATTTTATTGGTTAGGTTTGGGTTAAGGAATTATTGAATTGGGTCGGCAGAATTTGGAGTTTTGGGTTGCTGGAGGAATGGGAATATTGGCCTAAAAATGGCCCTTAAATATACGTCTAAAGACTTGGTGAAAAAATGGTTATCATTGTATTATAAAATCTTAGCCGATTTGAACTTAATTAGGATAGATTTGGCTAATTATTAAATAAGACGAATTGATGTTAATTAGTAAACAAGCTTCATAATTCTAACGATATAAGATAATTAACTTAATTATAAACTAAATAACTTAAAATATAGACTATTATATAACAAAGCTAATTAACTGAATATTTAATCAAAATAAAATCTTTTGAGACGATTTTTGAATATTATAAAAAATACTAATTATATAAAAACATATTTTTTATTTAAAAATTATAAAAGGACTAAAATTACCTAAAAATGACTTGAACAATATTTAAAATTTTTATCAAATTAATTATTTCGAATATCGCTCAAAATTAAAGAAGCTCAAAAATTAATTCTTCCCGGGAAGGATCAAAATTGGGTGTCAACAACTGTCCCTCATTTTACTCATATTAATGCAAGAAATTCGAGGAAAATGAAATTGACTAGTCCAATTTTGACCGAACACATCTTCATCTTTTCGAAAAGGGACTCGGTATAGACTTTAAGAATTAAGGCCAAACCCTAAAAGTGGGTTTCCTACATATCTCAAGCTATATGAGAATTCAGGCCACTTGTAGTTCGGTACGCTTGATTTAACGCACGACTCTGAAAGAAATCAAAAGCTATCCCGACACCGAATTATGAAGGGATCGAAATGCTCGAGAATAAGATTTACAAGAGAATGTTGTAGTACAACCGAGTTTTCAACATTGAGTCTGCCTACATATCCTTAAACCTTAGGCATCAGGCTATTTGTAGTTCTACTCGATCGGTTGAAAAGGAAATCTATTATGCAAGATAACCTTTGGTTCTGGAAAAGCGACAGATAAGTCGAGTATGAAAAAAAGGTTTGCAACCTCTTATACATGAATGTGGAGCTCTTCACATCCATAAGTAAAAAGTTACACAGACATAATTTCCAAAGCTCTTGGTGTATTGTCACCCGGATTGGAATGTATCTCCTGGTGAAAATTCAACATTTTCCGGATGCGAAACCGAAACCGATAAACCCAAAGAAAAAACCCACATGCCTTTGATAGGGGTGTGGTTTGGTTGTGGTAGAAGTCGCTCCTCGGCTCGTGTCCTAAGAGTTTGATACTCGTCTTCGGACTATGTCCCAGTTCGCTGCTAAGAAAAAGTTCCACGTTGTGCTGCATCTTTGTTGATGTCGTCCGTACCTGTGGTTTGACTTGAGAATTCATCTTCTTGGATGCTCTCGACAAAGACCGAAATAAAACTCATTAGCATAAAATTCAAATGGAGAGATAGTGCCTTTTACCATGTGGACACTTAGCTGCTCCCTTCAAATAATTGACGTCAACTTTCTTTCAATTTGACGTTGAGCAGATAAAACTTATATCTCATATTTACAATATAATTCTTCAATGTACTCTTCTTTTGATATAAAGTAATAAGAAATAAATTGATGTAATATGTTGATAGCTCCTTTGATGACGTTCTTGCAAATGAAAATAATAATGATGATTCTTCATTAGTAAGATGATGATAATCCATTGGTAGGATGATGCTAATCCGTTGGTAAGATAATGATACTACATGATAGGATGATGATGATGTTCCATCGATAGGATGACGATGTTGATGCTCCATTGATAGGATAATGATGTTGATGCTCCGTTGATAGGATGATAATGATACTCCATCGATAGGATGATGATGATGCTCAATCGATAGGATGATAATGTTTATGCTAAATATTCTTCGGTAGGATAATGTTGATTCATTGGTAGGATAATGTTTATGATCCATTGATAGGATAATAATGATCCATTGGTGGATAACATTTATGATCCATTGATAAGGTAATGATGATCCATTGGTAGGATATCGTTTATGATCCATTGATAGGATAATGATGATCCATTGGTAGGATAACGTTGATGATCCGTTGGTAGGATAACATTTATGATCCATTGATTGGATAATGATGATCCATTGGTAGGATAACGTTAACGATACATTGGTAGGATAATGTTGATGATACATTGGTAGGAAAATGTTGATCCATTGGTAGGATAATGCTTATCCATTGGTAGGATAATGATAATAAAGATATGTCAGTAGGATGGAGTTGATCCATTGATGAAATGACGATGATGTCCCTCTGGGTGATGGTATTATCTCATTTGATAATACTCTAGGAATGTCCATCCAGGTGGTAAATACGATGTCCCTCTAGGTAGTTCACACTATCGCATATGTTGAGAATGATGCTTTCGCTTGTTCCTATTTTGAACACTTTATTTTTCGTTGTGACTCAAGTTTCGCTAGGAATTTGAACGAGGTGTTGTTGCTCGTATTCTAAATTCTTTCCTTTTCTTCTAAAAAACACCAATGACTTTCCTGCATCCACAAAAAAAGTTATCAAATCTGGGGAGCACCTCGCCCTTTTGACTTCTCCATATTCATTGAATGGAGAAATATGCTGAACTTGAGGCAATCTGATAAACCTGTATCCATAGAAAAATTGTTAGTCTTTAAGACAAACTGATCTGTGTTGACTTCTTCAATCACATGCTCCTTGTGTTGCTATCTTCAGTTCATCGCTTTAATCTCTTCCTTCTCGATAGACAAGATGAAATATTTTATGCAAAAATATTTGAAACATGAAAAAAGGTTTATAAGAAAAAGTAAATTTTCAAAATATAATATTTGGAAAAGGTCACTGGCAAGTGTCATGTCACATCAAACTTAGTGAACGCCTTTGAAGTTGATTCCTCGAGGACTATCTAATTGTTCGCTGGGAAGTACTCAAAGTTTTTCCAAACTTCTGATGAACCTTATTGAAATTTTTGAGGTCATCGTCAAAAATTTCTGTCCCAGTTAACTATTTTGGTGCTTCTTGAACTTTTAATGAACAAATCAGAGAATTTTGAGATTTTCTCAAAAAAAAATTGTCCCATTATCAACGCAACTTCAGTATTGACTTGTTGGAAAAATGCCCTTCTTGAGAATGTTTGAGTCCCTCTCAAAAATTCTGTCCCAGTTTCTATTTTAAAGGAAAATAGAAATCTTACGGGAGATATGACCGAGCCGTTGTGGCGCCTAGGTATCCCATCGAGGTAAGAATCAGGCCCAGCGTAGTTCCCCTTCTCGAGGATTAACAAAAATATGAAATTTAAATAAGGAAATGACCGTGGTTGACAGAGGCCTCCTACGTATCTCATTCTTGAAAATTCAGGTCGAACGTAGTTCATGTAATAAGGAAACACATTAAAAAGGGATAAATGGGGTGCCGAGGCCGACATAGGCCGCCTACGTATCTCATTCTTGAGAATTCAGGTCAGACGTCATTTATTACAAAGGGATAAATTCTAAGCATAAAGGATTACAAGCAAATAAAGGCGGTTACAAGGAAACGATAGTAATCGAGTCTTCAACATTTAAGTAGATTGATGACTTATGAGACCCAATGTTCACGCTCAACCATGTAATGTCATCAAACAAAATGTATTGATGTGTTCTTTAAGCAAATTGATGAGTTCTCTCTCCCGTGCTTTTGTCAGATAGGCACCAATTTTGATTACTTTGATGCATTCATCATTTTCCTGATTAACTATTCTAATATTTTCTGAATTCGGCTCATCGTGACTCTCGAACTGTCTAAATTCCTTAACCAGGTGTTTAGGTACCATGATCATTTCATTGTGATCCTCAAATTCATCTACATCTACCCCATTTTGTTCATTAAGCTTATGACATGACATGATATTGACAGATTTTAAAATATTTTCACTGAAATCATAGACAGATACTGTTAGATAGCAAATATAAAATAAGTAAAGCAGATTTTCGTAGTAAGGGAGGTTTTTGTTAAAATAAGAAAATAAGAACTTCATCCATGATGATAAATCATTTTGCCTCTTATTTTTCAAAATTATTAAGAGGGGGCTTAAAATATAGTGAGGCGAAAATGAAGGAAAGGATGGGTCTCAAGCCTCATCCGAAACACCACCAATTTTAGAAATAGCATATAAATTGTCTGTGTCTACCAAGACGAGCGAGGAATCAAGAGCGGAGTGGATGTCCAGTTAGGAATCTTCTCCTTTGGCTCGGTGTCTACTATAATTGGTGTCTCAATCATCTCTTCCAGCACAATATTACTTTATTTGAACAAATTTTCGATTCCTTCCCCTTGACCATTTTGCATTGGAAAAGGCTGATATTAGTGAGGGAATGATTTTGGAAAAACTTGATTGATCTTGTGCTTGTTTTGATCCTCCTTTGGCACTAAAGATAGCTTGATGAGGTGTTGTAACAACCCGAGAGCACCCCCTAGTCGTTACCGGCGTATTCGACCTGGAAGAGGTCTTATACAAGCCTTTAACATTCGTCATAACATGTATCATATAATAAAATCACGGAAAATTGAAAACTTTTACTTTGGAAATTCACTTCACTTCATTTATGAAAAATAGAATCTAACTTCATCACATTGCACCATCTAGACATAGAAATATCAAAAATGGGGCTTTGCCCATACATCAATAAGAAGTCTTGAAATAGGAAAGTACAACAATGTCTTTCAACATAAATAAAGAACTAAACATAGAAGATAGATCATTTGGTCTTGTCTTCGGACTTGAGGACTCACCAACTTGGGAAAGAAACGCCAAGTGTCTTGAGAAGTAAGCTTGAATCATCAATTGCCCGAACCTAAATGTTTGGGGAAAAGGGAGAAAATATGCGTTATTACAACACACGTACTAAGTATGGCTACTATGCATAAAAACCATTGAAACATGCATAAAAGGACATTTAGTCAAAACATGATTTTTACCAAGTAAATCCAATATGCACACAAAGTAAGCATCATAGTCCAACCCAACATAATATCATCCCAACATGTAGACAACCCAAGCAATACTAGTGCAATGCAAAGAATAGAACCCCATAACCCTATTCAATGCAAAGTATCACATTAAGCAACCTACTTCATGCATACATTCATAAGATCATATTTCATCATGACTTACCATATTCATAATGATCATACATAACATAGATTCAACATACATAAGTCATAATCATCATAATCATAAGAGAACATTACTACAACCATCTCTTAGGATCCCACAAGTGCAATGTAAAAGAGAAGTCCCGTACCCTCCCTTACACTATGTAGAAACCCTTAAGAATGCCCTAGTAAGAGTTCACACCTTTCATACCTTTATTTACTTTCTACATTAGGGAAATATTGCAATAACCGACATAGACCATGAGAGCTACATGTAATCCAGTGTTCTACTTCCACACCGAAAAAAGAGGGTTAACACTTGCCTAAGGTGTAACCATTCGTACATAGCTATCTAGGTGGATCCACTAATCTAGAGTCCTATGTGGGCACATAGTTAGGGGTCAAGGAGATTTCTTTTATAAACCCAACTTCCTAAACATGGGGGTTTCCATCTCATGAAACAACACATACCGTCGGTTATCTAGACTTGCTAAACGTGAAAAAACCCATATGGGGAGCCGGACTTACTAAACGTGAGACCCCCATCTCATTTGCATGCCCTTTCGGTGCTAAGAATCTAATTCCCTTTAATAATCATCTTTATTCATCACATAAGTTCACATTAGCCTTTACTAGTCTCTTATGTAGACATCTTACCATAATAGCTTATATGTGTTCATAAGTGAGTAACAATCCTTTCACTTTAGAAACACTTAGCAAGTGAGTAACCTTTCACTATAATCATGAGAACTACCTTTCAATCATATAGTAATCATACCATAACATGCATAAATACTTCCTAACTAATTCAAGTTTAGAGTGTTAAGTATGAGGAAACTAGGTCATCAACACCATAATAACACATTAGGTATAGCATCATTACAATCTAAGTATTTCACCTTTCATACTTGAGTTCAAAGAAGAACCAACCTTCATACCTTTTTGCCCTTCGTGGGACATCCATACTTCAATTACCAAACAATTCATGACCAATACATAAAAATAAGGTAATTCATGAAGTAATAACAAAATCAACATCAATATAAGCAATTGACATATTCCCTTCATAGCCTTCAAGGCTTCATTCAAAGACTCAACCCTAATTTCATAGAAATTATATATAACCTAGGGTGGAATCATCATACAAACATGAATTACAAAACATCACATTCAATTCATAGCCCTCAATCAATATCCAACACAAACTAGGGTTAGAATTAGGAAAAGAAGGAGAAACATGGGTCTCATGGGGAATTCTTCAAGAAACCATCAATACATCATAAATTCATCCATAATTGTTCACATAACATCAATAAAAGTCATTTTATAACATCAATTTTTACTTTATAAAGAAGACCCATGTTTTTGGATTGAAACCTAGAAATTGGAGATTTTGAAATTCATCATGAAGGGGCCTCTTGGGAAAGGAATCCCAAGACTGATAAGCAACCATACCTTATTGACGAATTAACCACGAAAATATGAGTTGAAACCTTGGAGATTTGGTCTTCTTCTTGAAGCTCCAATCTTGTTCAATGGAGTTCTTGAGAAAAGAGAGTAAGAGTAGAGATAAGGAGGAAGTTTAGGTCTTGATCTTCGGGGTTTTGTGTTTGACTGATAAAAGTGAGGTAAATTGACTTAAAAATCATTATATACACGTCCCCCCTAAAGTACCCTAATTACCCCTCACTTAGTTAGATTCTTTAATGAAGTATAAATAGATTTCCGAATTTCTGCATTTTCGTTGCGGAACAAGTCTGCGACGCGGAGCCGTTCCCTGAAGATATTTGGAATTAAATTTTGAGACAGTAGAGTCCGCGACACGACCGCGTCGCGAACTATCTTTTTGCTCCTTGGGGGTGCTAGTCCGCGACCCGGATGCATTCCCTCCAAGTGTAATTTGCAAGCTGCCTTTGCAGCTTGCTTGGCCAAAGTTGCGGTCCTTCTCGGGGTCCCTTAGGGTGGCCCCGGGGCATCGCATTCGATTTTTTTGACCCTATAAACATATATTTACCTAATTTGGACCTTTTTATAAGATTATGCGATCATATGACACTCCCAAACCTGCCCAAAACCTAAGGACACAATAGAACACATTCTTCTCTAGTTTGCGGACGTCGTGGTCGTTTCTTGACGTTTAGACATTTACTCTTCCAAACCAAGTGAATTACATTACTTTAGGTTTAAAAACATCATTTTAACTATTTTTAACTCATTATTCATAAGGTAAGGCTCTAACTTAAGTCATAGAATTTCCGGGGTGTTACAATATTCCCCCCTTTGGAAGATTCGTCCCCGAATGTCACTTGGACTTCTTTCTAGAGAGGCAATGACTCAAACTAACAGCACAACTACCAGTTACACCAACAAAATCATATCATCCTATCATATAGGAATTTAATTCACAAAATCACTGTGCTCAAAACTCTTTTCTTCACATAAGTATAGGAGGAACTACCTTCTCCATATTCAATGAGCATCAACATATATATTAAGCAATCAACAAGACATTTCTTTAACAAGACAACATCAAGCTTGCTCATTACAACTCTCATGAAGACAACAACACCCAACATCTATGGGTGCAATTTCGACCATGAGAAACAAAATTCATGAAAACTCAACGTACAACTTAAGCATGAATATTCACAAAAATATGCACATACAAGGAAATCATGCCATGATCACCAACACACATGATTTTCAATTTATACCAAATTAAGAAAGACTACTAACCTAAACTTTGGCTAGGAATAGGAAGAAAAAGATGAGGGTAGCGGGACTTCATGTCGGCCTCGGCCTTCCATTTTGCACCCTCAACTAGGTGGTTTATCCATAGGACTTTTATGGAGGCCACCTCTTTATTCCTTAACTTCTTAACTTGAAAATCTATGATTTCGACCAGAACTTCTTCATAAAAAAGGTTCTCATTTACCCCTAAACCTTCTAGAGTGAGAATGGGCACCGGCTCACCTATACACTTCTTTAACATACAAATATGGAACACCGGGTGAACCAGGGCCAATTCGATGGGCAATTTCAACTCATAAGCAACTTTTCTCACATACTTCAAGATTTCATAAGGCCCAACATACCGGGGGCTGAGCTTCCCCTTCTTACCAAACCTCATCACCCCTTTCATGGGTGAGATCTTCAAGTAGACCCAATCACCTACTTCAAATTCAAGATCCCTCTTTCTATTATCGACATAAGACTTTTGCCGATTATGAGCCTTTTTCAACCTATCCCTTATAAGTTAAACTTTTTCCATAGCCTCATAGACTATTTCGAGACCAAGAAGAGCAAATTCACCTACTTCAAACCACCAACCGGAGATCGACACCTTCTACCATAAAGTGCTTCAAAGGGTGCCATAGAAATACTCGAGTGGTAGCTATTATTGTAGGAAAATTCTATCAAAGGTAGGTGGCCATCCCAATTGCCTTTGAAGTGAATGACACATGCTCTCAACATGTCCTCTAGAGTATCGATGGTACGTTCCGCTTGACCATCCGTTTGACGTTGAAATGTGGTACTAAGTTTCACTTGAGTACCAAGCCCACTTTGGAAAGACCTCCAAAAATGGGAAGTAAATTGGGCACCTCTATCCAAAATAATTGACAACGGGGGCCATGCAACTTCACAATCTCCTTAATATACAACTTAGCATAATCTTCCACCGACTAAGAAACCTTGATGGGAAGGAAATGGGGTGATTTAGTCAATATATCCACAATGACCCAAATGGAGTCATGTTGCCTACGGGTTCGAGGCAAACCTACAACAAAGTCCATATTGATCTCTTCCCACTTTGTTGTGGGGATATCAATATCTTGAGTTAGATCTCCCGGTCCTTGGTGCTCGACTTTGACTTGTTAGTAATTTGAGCACCTAGCCACAAAATTTGCTATGTCTCTTTTCATTCCGTTCCACCAATAAATATCACGTAAGTCACGATACATTTTGGTTGCTCTTGGATGGATGGAGTATCGGGACCCATGGGCCTCCTCTAAGATTGTCTCTCTTAGGCCATCCACATCCGGCACACATAACCTCCATTGGTGCCTAAGCACCTCATCTTCTCCTTGAGAGAAAGTTTCTATTGCTTTGTTGAGAATCGACTCTTTTAGTTCCATCAAAATAGGGTCAAGATGTTGCTTAGACTTCACATCAACAACAACCGATGACTCGGAATTATGACGGACCATGACACCTAATTTTGGGGAATCTTCAAGTCGGACACCCAACCGGGCTAGCCTATGTACATCATGGGCTAACTCCCTTTTCTCTTCTTCCACATGTGACACTACCCATAAATACACGACTCAAAGCATCCGCAACCACATTTGCTTTTTCGGAGTGGTAAAAGACACTCATATCATAATCTTTCAACAGTTCCAACGACCTGCTTTGTCAGAGATTCAATTTTTTTTGGCTAAAAACATATTGAAGACTCTTGTGGTCGGTAAACACATCCACATGTAACCCCATAGAGATAGTGTCTCCAAATCTTTAAAGCAAAGACTACAGCCGCTAGCTCAAGGTCTTGAATTGGATAATTCTTCTCATGCACCAAGTTATAACCTTACCATGTTGCATGAGGACACAACCCAAACCCATTTGGGAAGCGTCACAATATACTACAAACCCTTCGATGCCCTACAGTAAGGTCCAAACCGGAGCGGAGGTGAGCTTATCCTTCAACAATTGGAAGCTCTTTTCACAAGATTCCTACCATTCGAACTTGGACTTCTTTTGAGTTAAGGCCGTTAATGGAGATGCAATATATGAAAATACCTCAACAAACCTCCGGTAGTAACCGCATCGATTTTCTTTGGATCAACTTCTATACCCTCACTAGAAATAATGTGACCAAGGAAAGCAACCGATCTTAGCCAAAACTCGCACTTGCTAAACTTACAATAGAGTTGGTGATCTTCGAGGACTTGCAATACTATCCCGAAATGATTCATGTGATCATCCTCACTTTTAGAGTATATCAAGATGTCCTCAATAAAGACAATAACAAATGAGTCTAGAAAATTTCTAAACACACGATTCATAAGGTCCATGAAAGCCGCTGAGGCATTTGTAAGACCAAAGGACATCACTAAGAACTCAAAATGAACATATCTTATTCGGAAGGCTGTTTTTGGAACATCAACACCTCTCACCCTAAGTTGGTGATAACACGACCTCAAATTAATTTTTGAAAAGTAACTCGCTCCTTGAAGTAGATCAAATAAGTCATCAATCCTAGGGAGTGGATACTTGTTCTTAATGGTCACCTTATTTAATTGTCAGTATTCAATACACATACAAAGAGATCCATCCTTCTTCTTCACAAATAACACCGGTGCACCCCAAGGAGATATACTAGGTTGGATAAAACCCTTATCCAACAAATCTTTGAGTTGAGCTTTTAACTCCATCAACTCCGTCGGGGCATCCGGTAAGGAGAGATGGAAATGGGTTGTGTATCCGGCAATAAATCTATGCCAAAATCTTTTTTTCCCGTTGGGGAGGAATTCCAGGTAAGTCATCAGGAAAGACTTCTGGAAAATCCTTCACTACGGGGACTGACTCCAAAGGAGGAATCTCGGACTCAAGATCTTTGACCCTCACAATATAATAGAGACAACCCTTAGAAATCAACTTACAAACTTTTAGACATGAAATGATCCTTCACCTAAGGATGGAATTTCCTTCCTTCCTTTCTACAATGGGTTCATTAGGAAATTGAAACTTCACATTTCGGGTCCTACAAACTATGGACGCAAAACAAGCATGAAGCCAATCCATCCCCAATATAACATCAAAGTCTAACATATCAAGCTCCACCAAATCAACCAAAGTGACTCTACTGGGCAATGATATGGGACAACCCTTATAAACCCCTTTAGCAACTATGGAATCACCCACCGAGGTAGAAACCGAAAAGGGTTTATCTATGACATCGGGAAGCATATCAAACTTTATAGCCACTAAAGGTGTTACAAAAGACAAATTGGCACCGAGATCCAATAATGCATAAACATTAATTAAAAATACTTGTAGCTTACCGATCACAACATCCGGAGAGCTCTCTTGATCACCTCCAGATTGGAGAGCATAGACGCGATTCTTCTTAGTAGCATCGGGATTTGGGCCACTTGCTTGTGCTTGAGCATTTTCTCTTCCTTGAGGCTTTAGCATAGGGTAGTCCCTCCTCATGTAGCCGCTCTTACCACAACCATAGCAATTACCCGTGCCAACTAGGCACTTGCCTTCATGTTTTCGACCACACTTTGTACAAATAGGCTTCTCCACATAAGGACCACCACCTCTTGCTTCTTGAGGCTTGGGCGTAAACACTTTACCTTTATTGACCCTTGGAGTGTTAGGAGGACCTTGATTGGGAAACCTCTTTTTGAACTTTGGCTTATCTTGGATATCAAACCCTTAGAAGAATTTCCATCATCGGCCCTTGATCTCTTCAATTCTCTACCAACTTGCTTAAGGTTTTGCTCCTCAATTTGTTCGGCATGAACCATAAGACGAGAAATGTCCATGCTTGGGATTAGCATAGCTGACCTACATTCATTCACCACAAGATCGGATACCCCCATAACAAATTTGTTCATTGTAGCTCTAGAGTCCGACACCAAAGTAGGAGCATGCTTGGACAATGGAGTGAACTTGAGGCCATACTACTTCACACTCATACCCCCTTGATGAAGGTTGATAAATTCTTGCATTTTCCTCTCCCTTAGTTCCAAGGGGAAAAACCTATCAAGAAAAGCCATCTTGAATGTAACCTAACTTATCGGACCCTCTCTAATAGGTCTCCCATCCTTCCATTGTTCATACCACACTTGTGCCACATCTTTGAGTTGATAGGCGGCTAACTCCACCTTTTCTTGGGAAGACACACCCATAGCCTCTAGAACCTTAAATACTTCATCAATGAATTCTTGTGGATCTTCTTCCACTTTGGAGCCAAAGAAAGTAGGGGGATTCATCCTTGTGAAATCCTGTATCCTAGAAGCGGTAGTCGTAGCATTGGGGTTCACTTGCACCCTAGCATCCCTAGCGACTTGAGTGGGCAACACTTGAGTCAAGTTATGAATAGCCGACCTTATCTCAACATTAGACATACCCCCTTCTTCAATAGGAACTTGAGGGTTTTGGGGAGCTTGAGGGGGAACCACCTCATTCACATTCTCCTCACCGACCCTCCTTGTGTTTTCCCTTCTTGTATTCATTGCCCATAAGAACAAGAGAAGGATTAGAAGAAAATGACTAAATAGAGTTAAGACTCTTAGGCACGACTATGGAATAACAAAAGAGTGAAAGTTCCTAAGCATCTGGTAGCCTCTCATTCATAAGTATGGCACGCTTCACACCCATTAACAAGATTCTACTCGACATGGTATCTTGTGACATGAATCCTATATTATTCTCGACCTTATGCTCTGATACCAAGTTTGTAACGACCCGAGAGCACCCCCTAGTCGTTACCGGGGTATTTAACCTAGAAGAGGTCTTATGCAAGCCCTTAACATTCGTCATAACATGTATCATAGAATAAAATCATGAAAAATTTAAGACTTTTACTTTGGAAGTTCACTTCACTTCATATATGAAAAATATAATCTAACTTCGTCACAATGCACCATCTAGACATAGAAGTTTCGAAAATGGGACCTAGCCCTCACATAAATAAGAATTCTCAAAATAGGAAAGTACAATTAACATAAACAAATAACTAAACATAGAATCTAGATCATAGGGTCTTTTCCTCAGACTTGAGGACTCACCAACTTGGGGAAGCAACGCCAAGTGTCTTGAGAAGTAAGCTTGAATCCTTAATGGCCCGAACCTAAATATTTGGGGAAAAGGGAGAAAATATAGGTTAGTACAACACACATATTAAGTATGGCTACTATGCATAAAAACCATTGAAACATGCATAAAAGGACATTTAGTCAAAACATGCTTTTTACCAAGTAAATCTAATATGCACACAAAGTAAGCATCATAGTCCAACCGAACATAATATCATCCCAACATATAGACAACCCAATCAATACTAGTGCAATGCAAAGAATAGAACCCGATAACCCTATTCAAAGCCAAGTATCACATTAAGCAACCTACTTCATGCATACATTCATCAGATCTTAAGTCATCATGACTTACCATATTCATAATGATCATACATAGCATAGCTTCAACAGACATAAGTCATAATCATCATAATTATAAGAGACCATTACTACAACTATCTCTTAGGATCCCACAAGTGCAATGTGCAAGACAAGTTCCATACCCTCCCTTACACTATGTAGAAACCCTTAAGAAAGCCCTAGTAAGAGTTCACATCTTTCATACTTTCACTTACTTTTACATTAGGGAAATATTGCAATAACCATCATAGATCATGAGAGTTACGTGGAATCCAGTGTTCTACTCCCATACCGAAAAAAGAGGGTTAACACTTGCCTAAGGTGTAACCAGTCATACATAGCTATCTAGGTGGATCCACTAAGCTAGAATCCAATTTGGGCACATAGTTAAGGTTCAAGGAGATTGCTTCTAGAAACCCTAACTTACTAAACGTGGGGGTGACCATCTCATGAGACAACACATACCGTGGCTGTTCCGGACTTGCTAAACATGAGGAAACCCATGTGGGGAGCCTGACTTACTAAACGTGAGACCCCCATCTCATTTATATTCCCTTTCGGTGCTAAGCATCTCATTCCCTTTAGTAATCATCTTTAGTCATCACATAGTTCACATTAGCCTTTACTAGACTCTTATGTAGACATCTTTCCGTAATAGCTCATATGTGTTCATAAGTGAGTAACAATCAAGAGAACTACCTTTGAATCATATAGCAATCATACCATAACATACATACATACTTCATAGCTAATTCAAGTGTAGAGGGTTAAGGATGCGGAAACTAGGTTATCAACACCACAACAACACATTAGGTATAGCATCATGAGAATCTAAGTAATTCACCTTTCATACTTGAATTTGAAGAAGAACCAACCTTCATACCTTCTTGCCCTTCGTGGGATATCCATACTTCAATTACCAAACCATTCATAACCAATACATAATACAAGGTAATACATGAAGTAATAACATAATCAACATCAATATAAGCAATTGACATATTCCCTTCATTGCCTTCAAGATTTCATTCAAAGACTCAACCCTCATTTCAAAGAAATTATATATAACCTAGGGTAGAATTATCATACAATCATGAATTACATAACATCACATTCATTTCATACCCTTCAATCAATATCCAACACAAACTAGGGGTAGAATTAGGAAAAGAAGGAGAAACATGGGTCTCATGGAGAATTCTTCAAGAAACGATCAATACAACATAAATTCATCCATAATTGTTCATATAACATCAATAAAAGTCAGTTTAAAACAGAAATTTTTACTTTATAAAGAAGACCCACGCTTTTGGATTGAAACCTAGAAATTGGAGATTTTGAAATTCATCTTGAAGGGGCCTCATGGGGAAAGGAATCCCAAGAGTGATAAGCAACCATACCTTATTGCCGAATTAAGCATGAAAATTTGAGTTGAAACCTTGTAGAGTTGGTCTTCTTCTTGAAGCTCCAATCTTCTTCAATGGAGTTTTTGAGAAGAGAGAGAGAGTAGAAGGAATGAGGAACTTTAGGTTTTGATCTTTGGGGTTTTGTGTTTGAGTGATAAAAGTGAGGTAAATTGATTTAAAAATTATTATATACACGTCCCCTAAAGTACCCTAATTACCCCTCACTTAGTTGGACTCTTTAATGAAGTAAATATTGATTTCTGAATTTCTGCATTTTGGTCGCGGAAAAAGTCTGCGACGCGGAGCTGTTCCCTAAAGATATTTGGAATTAAATTTCGAGACAGTAGAGTCCCCAACACAACCACATTGTGAACTAAATTTTTGCTCCTTGGGGGAGCTAGTTCGCGATGCGGATGCACTCCCTCCAAGTGAAATTTGCAAGCTGCCTTGGCAGCTTGCTTGGCCAAGGTTGGGGTCCTTCTCAGGGCACCTTAGGGTGGCTTTGGGGCATCGTATTCGAACGTTTTGACCCTATAAACCTATATTTACCTAATTTAAACCTTTTTACAAGATTATACCATCATACGACATTCCCAAACCTGCCCAAAAACTAAGGACACACTAGAACACATTCTTTTCTAGTTTCCGAACGTCATGGTCGTTTCTTGAGTTTAGACTTTTACTCTTCCAAACCAAGTCAATTACATTACTTTAGGTTTAGAAACAACATTTAAACTATTTTTAAGTCATTATTCATTAGGTGAGGCTCTAACTTAAGTAATAGAATTTTCGGGGGTGTTATTGGTGCCATGATCACAAATTTAGATTTCTCTCTTTTGGTTGGAGAGGCTATAACTTTCTCAAGATTTTGAAGGTTGGCTTAGATTATAACTTTCTTCACATTCAAATTTTCTTCGAGTTGAACCATATTAATAGTTACCCCTCCATGATTCGGTATGTCGTTACTATTGATATTAGGAGTGGCAGTCTGAAGAGTGACGACCTTTTGATCTATCAACTCTTGAATTTTATGCTTCAAGTTGATACAATCCTCAGTGATATGCCGAGCACCTCCTGAATGGTAAGTACAATGAAGATCGGGTCTATAAAGCTTGGAGTTGACATTGATATTGTTTGGATCAATTGTCTGTATCAAGCTGACTGATTTCAGTCTCTCAAAAAGTTATGTTCGGCTCTCAACCAAAGGAGTAAAGACTCTAGAAGGTTTCTTCTCAAGATTTCGGCGAGGAGGATAGTAATTATTTTCTAGATATGAAGGTACTTGACGGTAGTTTGGAGGATTTGGTGAGTTGGTGCCTGCATTTGGAAATTTGAGTATTGTGGAGCTCGGTAACTAAGAGGGGTGTTTTGGTAGTGTGGAGGTGGAGTTTGTTAACTTGATTGGATATTTGAACAATTGACTGATGAGCTTGGTAATATGGATGGGTATTTTGGTAATGTGGAGGTGGAGTTTGGTAAACAACATGTGGAATTTGGTAACTCGGTGGTGGAGTTTGGTAATTAAGAGGTATAATTTAGTAACTCGGTGGTGGATTTTGATAACCTGATTGGGTATAACAAGCTGGATATGAATTTTGTGGAGCTCGAGGATAATCTTTGTAAGATGAGAATTTTCTGAAGTGTCCTTTTCCATCACATGCGTAGGAAATAGAAGACACATATTCTCTCTTCTTTTTCAACAATCCTGAAGATTCAGTTGAGGCGGCAACGCATGAAATCTTTCCGGTTTTCATCCCATCTTCGATAGACTCACCTACCTTGACTACCTCTGCAAATTTTGCTCCAATAAGCAACATTATCCTATCATAATACTCTGGCTCTTGAATGCGTATGAACACTTCAACGATCTCCTTCTTAGTCATAGGAGGTCGAACCCGAGCGGCCTCTTTCCTCCACCTATACGCATATTCATGATAGCTTTCAGTGGATTTTTTCTTAATTCTCTCCAAAGAATAGCGATCAGGAACGATCTCCACATTGTAGGCGAATCGTTCGACGAAATCTTTAGCTAGTGCATTCCAGCTAGACCACTGTTTTTTCTCATGGGAGGTAAACCATTCCAACGTTTCTCCATTCAAACTTCGGCTAAAAAGCCACATTAATAAAGCTTCATTCCTTCCAACTACCACTAGCTGCTCACAGTAGGTCCTCAGGTGCACCAAGGGATTCCCTTTTCCTCCGAAAGTGTCAAATTTTGGCACTTTAAAACCTTTCGGGAGGTCCAGATTCGGATGGATGCACAAATTCTCATAACTCAATCCATCGACTTTAGGAATATAGTGCAGCTCCTTCATGGCTTTCCTGATCTCTTCTTTCATATTCAACTTGGCTGCCTCTTCATTTGACTTCCACTATCTCTCTTGTTCCTTATAGTGATCAAGCTCAGAACAGTTGGCATAGGTTTCATTTGGAATTGGAATTTGAAAAGTAGTATTTTGAGCCAATGGCGGAGCAATTGAGGGATTCTGGGTATTTTGAGTGGCTTGGTAATTTTGGGAGAAAGTCTGGGGGTTGGTATGTTGATTTTGGTGATGGGGGAAGGTTTGGGGATCGTTAACATTTTGATTTTCAGTGGGCGGGAAAGCTTAAGGGTTGGCATTTTGATGAAGAGGGAAGGTTTGGGGGTTGGTACCTTGAGAAGGAGGTGGTGCTTTGTAAGAGACAAAGGCATGATGAGGATTTGGGGCGGTTAGATCAATGATTGGGGGATTTTGCGTGGGGTTAGAGGGTGGGTTTTGAGCTTGTTCTGGTTTGAAGGAGGAAAGTGAAGTGGAGACCTTACGTCTGCTGGAGCATTGAAAGCAAAACCCGGATTCGGAAAGTCTTGCCTTCTCTGCATTTCGATCCTCATTTCGGCAATCTGTTGCATCAACTACATAATTAATTCAATTTGATAAGCGGCGGCGGGCTGAGCCACGACAACATCAGTCAGGCTAATCTCGTCATTATTATCACCCATTACTGCTTTTCCTTTTCGCAAACTTTGATCAGGGAAGGAATCTTTGGGGGCCTTAGATCTTGTGAAATAAGGATGACTAGCCAGCTTATCAACACAAATCAGTTTTAAGTACCTGACAAAGGAAAATAACTCAAAAGATAAACGTGTTAGTCTATGTAGATGATAAATAATACAAAATATCACACATATGACCACAAACACGTAAGAGTTACTCCACTTGAAGATAGCTTATCCCACGTATTTAGTGAAATGACTAAATAGATAGAAATTTGTCTATTTGATTTTGAGCTTAGTCAATGAGAAATGTCGACTTTAGTCTTGACAAAGTCGATTGTATCTTTCGTTGTCGTACTTTTGATTTTGGATTGAGAGGAAACTCTATTCTCCTTACAAGAGTTGAAAAAGATAAAATTTCTCAAAATGGGGACCGAGCCTTGAAAGACTGCTTACGTATCTCACTAGCAAGAATTCAGGTCTTACGTAGTTCGATTAACTTGAATCTCTTTTTGAGTTGAGATGGCAAATTGACCTTTTTTCCGACATGAGAAAGTAAGATTTAGAATTTCAAAGAGAAGTTCGAATCTTGTTGAGAAACTAAAGACTCAAAGAGTATTTTGATGTACTTTGATAGTTGCTTGATATTTATGCATAGGGGTTCTAAAAAATTCGAAGAAGAGTGAGCTAGAATATCTCCAAATGAAGCAACATATTCACACAAGCAGTTATAACACATAAATGAATATTGCACTTTCTAAATAGATATGTGACCCTTTTGTGGCAAGGGTAGGCCTAACGATTTGAAAGATGTATATGTCATTTGAAACATTCCATTGCCCCAAAACCTATACTTATACAGGTTTTGCGGATAAACCGAATGGGGATACATAATAGGTGAAAAGGGATACAAAATAATATGTCCTGCGCAAGGGTACAATCCTAAACTAAACTTCCATGAAAGATTCTTCGCTCTTGAGCTTTTTGTCATCTTTAGATGTCCACACTTTTTGTATAGAATAATTGCTTGTGCAACTCCTTCTTTGACTCTAACAAACTAGTAGACTCCCAACCCCCAGGAACAATGATTTTCAAACAACGTATACATCCTTTAAATTTAAACACATAAGTATGATCGTCTATTTAGGCCGTGGGCCGTTTTGGACTCAAGGTGGACTTTCTAATGGGCCCAACACACCTTGGGTGTTGGGTCATCTTAGTTCAATGCACTAAAAGAGATTTGGTTTCGCTCTACACTAGTTGACTAAGATTTGGTTTAGATAAGACCTGGTTAGCCGAGTCGGACAAACTACAAGGTGAAGTCTAATAAACCACGTTGGATGACTACAAACCAACAATTCGTTTATCACTTCAAATGAATTCAAATAGTATTTTTCTGAAAGACAGATGTGGTAAGCCACATAACCACCTTTTTTCCTAATGCAATCTATTTCCCATTTGGCTGAATCAGATGACATGAAATGCAATAATTTATAATTTACAAGAATTGAAACAAGTAAGCAATTAAACAAATAGTTAAATAAGTTAATTTTAAGGTTAGAACCCATTAAATTCCCCAGCAGAGCCGCCATTCTGTTTTATTAAGAAAATATAATTAGACTGGTTTTAAGAGTCGCCACTTAATTTTAAATGGGAAATTAAGCAAAACTGATTTTTTCTAAAAGATTAAAAATACAAAATCTAATGAAAAATAATTAAGGTGGTTCGGAGTTCATATTAGCATTTCGGGAAGGGTTTGGAAGCACCCGAAATACCCGCTAACACACGGTTATCCGATAATTAACTATTTGGCTAAATATTTTTAGAAAATAGGCATACTTTACAAAATTAGGAAATTCATAACTTAAAATTGTTTTAAGGAGAGGGGAAATATTGTAAGGGATTTACTTAAGTAAAATACAATAAATACTCTAAAGGTCAATTTGAAGACAAGTATTGATTTAATTTTAACTCAAAATTGCTTTTCTTTTGTGGCATTGATTAGGAAACCTCTAAAATTAAATAAACACATAAATAACATAATAACAAATAAATGAGTAAAGGAAGGAGAAGATTTGGGCTCAAGTCTGGATCTGTCCTACACTATCAAAAGGGTGATTCCCTTCTTTGGGCTTTCGCCCAATATTTTCCTCTTTGTACCTGTCCTAATAACTAATCGACAATTATATGATCTAAAATAAAAGGGATTAGGCCCAATTACAACATAAAAAAAAAGCTAAAAATTTAAAGAGGGCTTCTGGCTCATTTCTTTGCATTTATACAGTGTATATAGTGAGTGTATATCACTTTATGTCTTACGTATACAGCTATCTAAGGCACGTATACAACCCCTTCTTTCCTCTTATATCAGCTTCCGAAACTCGAACAAAGATGAAGGCAGACTCGAAATGACTCAATGATATGCAAGGGTGGAGTCCAAATAGACTCGAATCGATGTCACATGTATTCAAAAAAGAGTAAAAAAATCATTAGATATCCAGATCACTTAGAATAAAATGAAGGATATAACAAGGGTTTTGCACGAATTTTAAACAATGGAGAGGATCCAACTACTTGCCAAATTCACATTTCCCTACAATTAAGACATTCTAACTCAAATAAGTCAAAGGGTTCACTGAAAGAAAATTAATTATACCAACTCGATAATAAACTTGAGGAAGGATAAACAAAGAATGAAACAACATGACTATTTGTAAAGAAATTCTAACATTTTGAATGGGAGGCATATACAGACTACAATTTTAAACTAAGTATTAGATAAGCTAAGTAGATCATTCAAATTTGACGCAAAAAAAAAAGCAACATTCAAATATAACTAAATATTAGATGAGTGAGGAATTTATTAATGGTAAAGACAAGATTAAAAAAAAAAGAAAAACAACATTGATCACTGCTATTGAGTCCAAGATTAACACTAGAATATGATAAAGTAATCGACCAATCCAAAGCTAAAATAAAAGCAGCACGAAAACATTTATGCCTTGGTTGGTAAGAAAAATCTCGCAATAGTACGAATTCACACGAATGCTCTAAAGAAGTGAATCTAATACCTAACAAAAATAAACTTCTTAGAGAAAACTTTAACATGGATCAAGTACAATACTAACAAGCGACAACCAAGTTATTCTAGGCTAGCTTCATCAGTCCAATCTTGCGAGACTATATCCTAATTACCAATTAAAAGAATCTCTAATTCCGACATGAATAAGTGGTTAGCAAAAAAGAGTGTGTAAAACAATGGTTTGACAAATCTTAATAGATACACTATTAAACTAATTTAAGATATGAACTACATCTTCTTTTGACTCACTTATACATAGGCTGAGGTCCAAAAAGGAATAAGAAAGCCTTGCAACAAGGGTATAAATCAAGTTATCGACAAATTTATGATAAGATATGATCATAATATCACGAGTTAAAACCAAAATAGACATGGATATCATTCATACTAAACGGGAACAAAGATTAGATACACATATTAAACAAGTTTAAACTATAATTAACAAGGATCCATCACAATAAAAAGAACATAAAGGCGGACAGCTCAAGCTATGGTCACATTCTTATCACACTGATGAAAAGCTAAACCAAACAACATCTCTCTACTTCACATACATTTATCCAAATCACCATTAGGTCAAAGCGGGCAAAGGAAAATCTTATGATCATTAAAAGAAAAACTCAATTATACTGAGATTGGAAAGCTGAAATTTAAACAAAACAAAGAAACAATAGGCAAAATTGGCTACTCTAAACAGTAGGTTGAAGCTAAAACACGCAAGAGAACTAATAAAGAAAGAGAAGAAGTATACCTTTTTCGGGGCAGGAAATCGAAACAACAAGCTAGAGGAGTACTTTCCAAGACCACAAGAGAAGCTTTGATGGACTCTCGTAGACAGTGAACGAGACAGAAAACTCGAAGTGCCAGCCCTCAAAATCCTATTTCATGTGTATTCTCTATGGATATAAACGTTGCTTCTCCGTATATAGGCTATGTTTCCAACTCTTTTCTTACTCTGTTTTCTCTCCCAGCCTTTCCCTCGATTTTCCTATATTTTTCCAACCCCAAATCAGCTATCCCCAACGTCTTTTTTCTCCAAAATTTTCTCCAACTTTTTCTCCCTGTTTCGCCAATGCCTTCCCAATTATTATTATTTTTTAACTCTCGAAAATCCAACCCCCAATAATGGAGATAAATGAGGTATATATAGAATGAATTTAGGGTTAAAAAAGGGGGGAAATCTAGAGTGGAAATCGATGAAATCCCATTTGAAATTTGAATTTCAAATCTTTAAAAGATAAGGTGCCAGCTAGAGTTGGTACAAATCTCCAACGAAAGAATGAAGATAGTCGTCCGATTTGAGGAGAAAGGATGAAGGAAGGGTGAGATTGCTCCACATGGATTTGAGTTCTATTCTTGGGTCGAGTTCTGGACTAAATTCGCGGCTGCAGGGCTCGAGATTGGAGCATTTATGGGCTTCAATTTGCAGTGAGGAAGAAGATGTTGGCAGGACCAGGTGGCTACTGTTTGTACACTATTATGTTCTTTTTTGGTATTGAATCCTATTGTATTGAATTGGTTGGGCTTGTCTTAAGGAATTATTGAATTGGGTCGACTGAATTTGAAGTTTTAGGTTGGTGGAGGAATGGGAATATTGGCCTAAAAATGGGCCTTAAATATAAGTCTAAAGAGTTGGTGAAAAAATGGTTATCATTGTATTATAAAATCTTAGCCGATTTGAACTTAAGTAGGATAGATTCAGCTAGTAATTAAATAAGATGAATTGATCTTAATTACTAAACAAGCTTCTTAATTTTAATGATATAAGATAATTAACTTAATTATAAACTAAATAACTTAAAATATAAACTATTATATAACTAAACTAATTAACTAAATATTTAATTAAAATAAACTCTTTTGAGAGGATTTTTGAATATTATAAAATATACTAATTATATAAAAACATAATTGTTATTTAAAAATTATAAAAGGACTAAAATTACCTAAAAATGACTTGAACAATATTTAAACTTTTTATCAATTTAATTATTTCGAATCGTTCAATATTAAAGAAGCTGAAAAATTAATTCTTCCCGGGAAGGGTCAAAATTCGGTGTCAACAACTATGTCATAGAGATTTATCCATACTCGTGCGTTCTCATATTCATTCGACTACTCGTCATAATAGAGGTGGTTGAAAAGTAAACTAAGTCCTTTATCGATGAGTTGCTCTTAGCAAAGATCTTGAGTAGTAGTAGTGAAAGATCCCGGAGTTAGAGAAAAGTTTGTAGAGGTTTAGTAATATAAGTAAGGGAGATTGTGTTTTGACAAGCTATTTTACTATAGTTATGCACCTAGTAGGTTACTAATGAAGAGTTTTTCCTTATGGGTAGACTAAGAATTAATGAGTTGTGCTGATTCCATTATATAAGTAGAGTGTGTTGTAGCTAGAAAAAGAGTGTGTCATGAAGTGTGATTGTGTAAGTAATGACCAAGTGTAAGTGTTGAATAAAAGAGGATGAGTATTCATGAGATGATAGATCTAAGCTAGGCTTACAATTTTGAGGGAGAGCCCATAATATTCAAAGTGTTGTAGAACTAATTAGGCCTTGATGTATAGTGAATGAGTGAATAGTACTCAATTTATGAATGTGAATGTTATAGTATATTGTTAGTTTTAATACTAAGAGGTATGGATTGACTATTTGTCATAAGGCCCTAGTGGACGAGTGTTTCTAAATTTGTATTAGGTACTTGTAAGTTAGTATAGTAAGCGAGCAATCATATTGATATTCGGGTTTAGTCAGATATATTAAGCTTGAATTTGAGATGAGTGTCATGTGCAAAAGAATGTCAACATAAGGGTGATGATGTTAGTCTTGATATTTGATGTAGAAGACTTGACATAAAGTAGGTGTGGAATTGAGGTGATATGCTACAATAAAAATGAGTGGTATATGTGAGAGACCCTAACCTTTAGATAAGGGGCAGTGAAGTTTGGCTAAGTCACAAGAATAATAAGAGCAGTAAGAGGTGTACCGCGAGGGTATTTAATCAGAAGAGGTTAAGAGAAATACCTTAGAAAAAGGTCTTAGTACATACTTATTGAGAGTTCGCATGAGATAAACTTCTCATGAGGGTTAGATTAAAAGAATATGTAAACCATTTAGTGATGATGGAATAGGTCCATAACTTTCAAGTGTCAGCTCTAGACCTAAGGGGGTGATGACGAGATGAGAAATCAAGTCATGTTTTTGAGAGTAAGATAGTAATGAGTGATAACAGCAGGGTTAAAAGGAGATCACAAATAGAGAATTGAATATTGGAATGCGGAAGCACAAGAAAAGAAACAACAAAACTAACTAAAGATATGGGAAATTCGAAGGAAAGATCCACGAATTTCCAAGTATT